>JAOWBP010051582.1:0-15181 GCA_028571105.1 Tragopan temminckii | reverse complement strand
ATAAAAAAAGCAACGGTTTTAATAACTTAAGCAATGGCTCCCACCTAAAAAAAAAAAAAAAAAAAAAAAAAAAGTCATCTGGGCTTAATCTACATTCTACTATGATTGCCCACAGAGTTAAAAAGGAAAATATGCAGCTCTTTGTTGCACAGAAAGAAACAGCTGGGAAGTCGAGAGTTCATCTGGAGATCATCATCTGAAGGGAAGCTGAGCGTGGAGAAACGTCCTCCTCCCCATCAATGTCTGATAGAGTCTGCGAGGAGGACTGCAGCCCCCTATGACCCCCATTATGCAAAGAAACTGGCTGCGTTTCTCTCCCACCAGACAGCATCCCATCCAAACCCATCCACCAAACCCTGCCTACCAGCCTGATGGAAGCAAATGAGATATAAGACCCTGGAAACTGTGTGGAAGTCACGCATCTCCCTGTGCACTTCCCCACTGGGACTAATAACAAAAAGAAACGAACTCAAGAAAAACAAAATAAAATAAATTGACTTGTTCTATTGTAGACAATCACTATGCATCCTTGGAAAATCTGTTGCTCATAAACATTCTCATCTGAAGCTCTCAGCTCAAGCACCACAGTGTCAGCCTTACTACAAGACCCATAATAGATATTTGCAAATGCAGTCTGCCACCAGACCTTTCTTAAATAATTTGTGATGGCTGTGGTGTTCTCGTTTCAACCACTGCTCCCACCGTGCATTCCATCATCAGACTGGCAAACATGGAGAACGCAAGGGGCATGCAAAGCCAAAATGCAAAGAGAGGCACACCTGTAACACCACAAGAGGACACGATCACAAACTGCTGCTCAGATTTATCCCCCATGTGATGTTCAGCCATGACTTACTGATGGAATGATGGAGGGTTTCCATGGAGGAGAGGAAGGAGATGGATAGGGGTAGGAGGGATGAAACCCAGTTTGTGCCTTTGTTTCTGCAGGTAAGGGTGGGATTAGGTGGTTTGTTCACAGCCAAAGCCATGGAGGTGTCCATTTTCTATGACTTCTGCAAGACCCAATGAAGACAACTGGAGCCACGACAAAATTGGCAAATGCAGGTTTTTTACATCTCTTCCTTCAACATGTTGTGGCATCTGAGATGAAACAGGAATTAGAATAAAGAAGAGACTGCACAATCAGCCAAGCTACAAGCCCTTGGTCATTCAGGACTTGCTCAGGTGCTCTGTATCTACTGAGCTCCAGCCTTCCCTATTACCAAACAAGACTTACATTTAGGAATTGGCTTGAGATTTCTAACCCAGTTGGGATACCTTCAGTTTCCCCACCCTGTTGTATTTCTGTAACTGACCATAGGCTGAAGCACTGAGGGACTGGTACCTTGGAGAAAGGAGCCCAAGTGTCTATTAAAAAAATTCCAAATATTTGGCAGTCCAACAGAGAAACCTCAGATTGAGTTAAAACCCTCTGTGCAAGGTTGGCAGCTCCTGAGCTGCTGAGGTGACCTGTCCACAGAGCAGCATGTGGGAGGTGACAGAAAGTTCCATGACAGGAGGAAACATCCATTAGAGAAAAAAAAAAAAAAGAAATAGGGCAATTAAAGCAGCATGGTTTCTTCTGCAGTGACTCACAAAACTGAAAGACATCAAGACAGTGCTCTGCCAGCCAGAGGTGCTCAAGATTTGGCCACATGGATTTTTTCAGGTCAAGGACTGCTCTTACATGAGGAGTTCTCTATTTTTAAGGTGGTTGGGTTGATGCTACATGAAGTGAAGAAGCACTGCAAAGCCCGTCCCACAGTGACCCCAAAACAAACAGACTTACAACATTTCTCCTCTGTTTGTTGGGGCAGAAATACCTCTATGGTGGTTCCCATCACTTCATCTTAAACCCTCCATAGGTCTCTAAGAGGAATTGGGGCTGTCTCAGCCAAAACCTCTGGGGACGAAGCAGCAGCTACAGCACCTATTTTAGCAGCAGGACATGATGGGGCAGGAAGGGGAGGATGACCCACCCAGAGAGATTGCTTTAATGCAGGATCAGGCCTTTTAATCAGCCCAATTTATCACCCTTCCCAACAGAGCAGACCCTACAGCCACCACTGCTTTCCCCATGAAACATGGAAATCAACAGCCTAAAATGGGGCAGCAGAAACCCAAGGGATCTTGGGCAGCCCCACAGCTTGGTATAACAGGTACACCTGGCTTGATACCATAAATTTCCCCTGAAGTGGTCGTCTCTAATATACAGTGGATCTAGCTCTTTGGAAAGGGTTCCAAGTTATCCTCAGCCCAACCTCCTCAACATTTACCCCAAGAAATGAGCCCTCCGAACTGTTTCTGGATAGTCTGCATTTCAGAAGGCACAAAAAGCTCTGGAGACACCCAACACAGGGCACTGAAGGCATCTCAAGTTGGGCAGCCCCAAACCACAGATGCTGGGTGACTAGCTCACCTTGCCCAAACATCTGTGACTCTGCAGCTGAGGGGTGAATGACAGTGAGCCCATAGGATATGAGTGATCCTGCACATAGCAGGGGAGTTGAAACTAGATGATCACTGTGGTCCTTTTCAACTCAGGCCATTCTATGATTCTATGATATATGGGACATTACTTGGGCCACATGAATGTCCTGGTGACAGTGCTGGGGATCAGTCCAGAGGGCTGAAAGTCACCTCCTGGGCTCTACAGGGCAGCAATGGAGAAATAAAGGCCAGAGGACGTGTGGAAGACAAACAGGTTTTTTTCTTTTTTCCTTTAATTAGCAAATTTCTTCTTACCCTCATCAAAAGAAAAACCACACCTGTGCCCCCTACATGCCCACTGCTCCAAGCATTCAAAGGCAGAAAGTTAAGAGATGTTTCCCGTCCTGGCTCAGGGGCTGCTCTGTATCCACCCCATGGCACATACTGGTGAGGTTCCGGGGTGCCAGGTGTCACATACATTGCAGATGCCAACAGAAAGGGAGAAAAGGCAGGTGCAAAATTTGGTGATGTGCTCTTGCCAGGAGCACCCAAAATCCCCTGGGAAAGCTCCCAGCCCCTTGGCCAGCAAACACTGTGGTGGAGGACGTGGACATGCCCCAAAATGCACTCTGTGTTCACTGGGCATCAGTCAGAACTTGGGTTTGCGCCGTGGCTTGGGGATGCAATGGCAAAGATGCTGAGCATGAGCTCAGTCCCACTGCATCACTGCAAGCTCAGCAGAGGGAACATGGTGAGAGAGAAACCATCACTCCGTGCATTGAGTTTGGAAGCCATAAATAAGAGCATCCAGCACTTGGTGGGACCCAGTGTTGACCTTGCACCCTTGAAAGCAGGGTACCTCAAAGCCCTGCCGTCATCCCCAAATTGTCTGACACCTTTGCCATATACCTGCAGGGCCTGGAGGGGCAGTGAGCCCCCTGCAAACCCCATAGGGAGATGGTGATGGAGAGGGGGCAGGAGAAAGGGGACAGCGCTAGGGGGCACTTAGCTCAGCCGTTCCCACGACCACCATGTTATGAGCCCCTTTCCTCTCCTTGCCATCACCATCTTTCCCCCGGAGGTCACCGAGCCATCCTCACCTCCATACCCACTGCTGCAGCCCTTTTTTTGGCGGAAAAGGTGGGAAAGAGTTTTTTCTGTGGGTACCCCAGCTTTCCTGCTCCCCACCCCTCCATGGCTGGCACAGCCCTACCTGCATCACCCCCAAAACAAGTGCCCCTGTACGCACTCTCCTTGTGCCGGACTTGATTTCAGTGCAACAGGAAGGGAAGGGGAAGAGGAAGAGGAGAAGGAAGGCGACAAAAGAACCGGCACATAAACTCATTGCCTGCTAATGTCAATAGTCAAAGGGCAGCACTGCCTTCACTCTCTGGGGCTGCAGCTAGACTGAGCATCCTTTCTTGGGGATTCAGCAAGGCAAGTGCGCTCCAGGTGCCAGGACACGTTGGCGGTGCTCCGTGTCAACCCCCTCCCCAGCCCCCAGCAGTGGGGTCCACGAACGGGGCAGTGCGTGGGGGTGCACGGGGCTAGGAAGAGACAGGGGAGATGTGTGCGAGTGCCCGGGTGTCTGTGTGCACAAATTTTGGCAAGAGGTCATTGAGGTTACATGATGCAGCATTTGTTCTTGTGGTTATGAGGGTCCTTAAACCGGAGTCTCTGCTTTGGTCGGTATTTTTCCAAGTAGGTCAGCTGCTTGCTGTTGATGGCTCCTCTGCGCTTTCTGCAAGGAACGATAACAGAGGGGTTGGTGCAGTCAGCAACACGGCAGGAGAACACCAACCCAAACCCAGCCATCATGGTGTGAAAATCCCCCGCCTGGAGCAAATAACAGATTCTGGAGGCTGAAGCTGTGTGCATCCTCTAAGGACTGTGATGGGCATTGGGCCTTTTATAGCTCTGATACTCAGGGTTGCTTTCTCCCCACCTTACAGTGTCTCTCCTTGGACATCTTCAGGAACTGTCAGGATATGGTTTTGGGCAACCTGCTCTGGGTTGAGCAGAGGCTGGACCTGATGGACCCAGATGGTCCCTTTCAACCCCAACCAAACCACTCTGTGATTCTGCCCCTGTGTTGAAACACTGCTTGCCAGGGCACTTACTGTCGGATGAACTGGATGGCATCTTCATACTTCATCCCACTCTCAATCAAAGCCAGGGCAACAAGGACAGGAGCGCTGAAAGGCAACAGTAGCAATGTTCAACTCCAAACCACGCAGCCTCCAATCTGGGCACTCACATTCCATCCCAGGTTGGGGACCGCAGGGCGGTTGGGCAGACACCAGCACTAGGATTTAATTTTGTTATTTCTTGAGATTAGGCTGCAAGTGTGGCCCCAAAAAGTGGCTGATCCCACAGGTAAAACCCACAGGACAGGGCTGGTAGCTGAGCTTTAATGAGCAGAAGGATTTTGGAGGCGAACTGTACAAGCAGATACAAATACCCATGCAAAACACAGCCCTGACCTGCTGCAAGGCTAAGCAGCAGCTCCTGGTTTCAGTGAGAGGACTGTAATAAGATTACAAAAGCAAATGCACTACTAGGCACTGAGCTTTGCTGGTATACCCCCTGGTACCCAGAATTTAGTGTGTATGCGCTCAGAGAGCAGTACATGAATGTCTATTCCCACTAACATCCTCACTACTGCAAAACCCTGCTAAAAGGGGGAGGGGAAACAAGTGGCTGTTTCCCACTTTGTGCCAGACTGTGACTCACCGCCCCAAGCCGGCCACACAGTGCACGGCCACACAGCAGCCGGGGTCTTCACAGAACTTTGTCTTCAGTAAGTTGAGCCAATCTTCCACTATCTTGCTGGGAGGAGGTGCTCCATCATCAAATGGCCAATCCTGCAGGGATGGGAGAGGGATGAGAAGAGAGAGAAACAGTGTCAGATCCCATGCTGAAAACTATAAAGGACTGCTTTTATCCTGAGGTGATGCCTTTTGGTGGGTGTTTATTCTTGGAATTGAGCTCATAGTGCAGCAGGGTGAGAACAAATCCTTTGGCTCAGGGTTTGGGTTGAACGATGCCAAGTCCATGATCTTCCTGTCTTCTAGGAAGAAGCTCATCCTTTACAAGTACCTTCATGACCTCCAACATGGTCCTGTCCCCATGTCCTCTTGCCTTTACAGGCCATTGTCTGCCTCCTCCAGACTCATTTGGGGTTTCATTCCAACACACTTGGGTTTGGCAGTGGCCACTTGGTTGGCTGCGCTGAGCTTTGGGTAGCCACAAGCCCTATCCTTCCTCTCATCAGCTCCCATCTAAATCCAGTGCCAGGAACACAAAGCCACTTTGCAGGGGAGAAAAGCATTCCACTGCTCCTCTGCAGTATTTTGGGGAAGGGACAGTCCCTCCCCTCCCTATGGGCACCATCAGGCAGCTGACACTGCACATTTCTCCCAATATGGGGACTTCTCTTCCAAAATGGGGGATTTGGCAGGAGGAATGTGGCATGTGAGACAACAATGGCCAGGAGAGCATAACTGGGATGAGATGCAGAGAAATCTGACAGGTGAGAAACATAGGGCCAGAATCCTCGTGACTACAGGCTGAGTCACTGAGCTGCTGTGTTAGTGTCATCCTTGGTGTAAGATGGCAAAAAAAGCCACAAAGCTTCACTTCACTTTGGGATTTGAACAAGTGATGCTATGTCCATCAGGCTTTGAGAGGAAATGAGCATGCTGGGCTTCAGGGCATTCTAATGCTTGAGCCAAGGAGGATGTCCAGGACAGGACCAGTTTGAACCTATTCCTCAAAGAAAAGGTCAGGATACCTAGTCAGTATGTGATGGGATGACAGTTGGGTAAGTTTATCTTAGTGGTCTTTTCCAATCTTAATGATTCTACATATACGGATATATTTGGTATATAATGTAGAGATGTCTCTCTATATCTGCACAGATGTATCTATCCACAGATAAATACCATATAGATCTCTCTCTGCTGAAAATATATAGAGACATCCATGTGCTACAGGTTATCACAGATCTAAGATGTAGGCATCTTTCTATATAGGGTATATCTTATAAAGACAGGTAACTATATCCCACATATAGGATGTATAGGTAGGGCACAGTTCCTGTGTAGACTGAATTCTGCCTTTTACCCTATTTCTGTCTGAAGTCCTCCAGGCTGAGTTTCTGTATCTAAGATATATATCATAGAATCATAGAATTGTTAAGACTGGAAAGGACCACTAACATCCTCTAGTTCAACTATCAACCCATCATCATCATGCCCACTAAACCATGCCCCTCAGTGCCATATCTACCCTTTTCTTGAAAACCTTCTTGGATGGTAACTCCACCACCTCCCTGGGCAGCCTGTTCAAATGCCTCACCATTCTTTCTGAGAATTTTTTCCTAATATCCAACCTGATCTCGCTCTCTATATAAGATATGTCTTTCATCTAGGACTTATCTATACTGATGGTTAGACTAGCTGATCTTAGAGGTTCTTTCCAACCTGAATGATTCTATGATATCTATGATATTCATCACATCAAGGATACATCTCATATAAAGAGAACTCTCAACCATCCCGGGCAGTTCCCCATGTGCCCTCAGCACTGCCAGACTCCCCAGACCCTTCCTAGAAACTCCCTGTTACAGCATTGGAAAGGCTGGAGCCCACCAGAAGCACGCCTGCCCCACACAGGGACTTTTCCAAAAGCTTGCTGCCTTTATCCAATTACTCACTGTCTGCCCCGCAGGGCTCTCAGCTCACCTAGCACCAGTTGTGCCAATTCCCCAGCACGGCAATCACACCTGACATCATCTCCAATTATTTATCACCTGAGATAAAGACCAAGCTGTGCCAGCTCAGCATCCTCGCTTTTTTTTTTTTTCTTTTCCTCACTGTTCTCTCCCTTTGATTCCCCAGTAAAAGAGCAAAAAAAAGCCGCCCTGCTTTTTTAATACCCCTTAGATAAGATAACGCTGAGGGTAACGGGAACGATGGATATCTTCCATGTGGGATCAAGGGCTCTCATTCCCTGGGTGCTTCCAAGCCCCAGCGCAGAGTAGCACAGGCAGCTGCGGGCTCGACTGCATGAGTCACAGTTTCGAGTGCGTGGGCAATGCTTTCTTTTTTTAAAGCACCAGCCCAATTTCAGCCTGACGCCGGGAAGCAGGGAGTTTGCCTGCCTCTGCCTGAGGCCAAAGCTTGCTTTCAAACCCTGCCTTCAAGCTCCCGGGCAAGCATGAGCGACGCTGAACAAGGGATGCTAAGCAGACCCCAGGGATGGTGTTTGTTGCCCAGTTTTACCCCAGCTTTGGGAAGCATGTGCTGCATGCTGGTTCAAAGCAAGCTGAATTTCTCCTTCTATTTGTAGCTTTTTTCCTCTGTCGACCAAGGAAAGCCTGTGATATTTCGTTTATTTTGGAAAGAATTCCCCACTTGTTAAAACACTCCCTTTGCTGGCTGCGTGGGAAGGTTTGCTGCAGGAATCCTATTTGAGCAACAGTAGCTAAGTGGGAAGCTCTGGCCGCACGGCAGGGAGCCTGCAGCTCAGACAACACAAAAATCTTCCAAAGGCTTCTGCAGTGCCGTGGAAAGGCTGCAACTGCCCCAAACCCACATATATCTCCTCCGTCATCTCCTATCTGTCCTGGACAGAGACCAGCCACTTCCAGCTTTCCCAGCAGGAGCCTCGTTATCTTTAAGTCCCTCTGATCGAATCACGTGGGTGCTTGGACATGAAGCAGAGATGCTGCTCACACCATGACAAGAATGTGCTGACTGAGCAGCCTTCTGTCTCACAAGAGATTGGGTAGCAGAGAGGCGTCAGGACCTTGGTGCCATCCCCAGTTTTTCCTCTCCGTGCCCTAAAACCCATTTGAGCCAAACTGTCCATAAAACATCCATTTTGGGATGTGCAAAAAGCTGAGTGCTCATCTGGAGCAATACATGTCTCTGCATAAAGCATCATATCCCAGTGCTGCCCCCCAAGAATGCAGGGACTCCAAGCTTCTCTGTGTCCCATCATGGAGCAGCATTTCTTCTTGCACCCATGGGATGGGTAGGAGGCATGGATGGAGTGCTGTTCACCTACCATGACAGTGATGCCGTCCTTCTCTAGAGGTGTCTTGTCGTAGGTCACTTCGCACACTCGCACAACTGTGGTGGCACCATACTTCTTCAGATCCTGGAGAGGGAAGGAGAGGTCTTATGATGAGCAGATATGGGAAAATCCCGCTGGGTTGTACCCTGATTATCCTCAACATGGCCAAGCCCTATGTTGACAGGTTGCTCATGGAGTGGGCCTTCCCTGGAGGTGTTAAAGGAAAGGACAGATATGGCATGGAAGGACATGGTTTAGTGGGGCATGGTGGAGATGAGTTGATGGTTGGACTAGATGATCTTAGTGGTCTTTTCCAACCTTAATGATTCAATGATTCTATGATCACATGGACCCATACACTCCCAAAAACTGCATCACGGCCAAACCCTGGATGTCCAAGCAAAAATCCCCATGGTCTGCATGGACTACGAAGGAAAAATTGCAACCAATTCCCAATGAAACATTAAATCCTACAGCACCAAACCTCCACATAGGCATGAGCTTTTTTTTATCCAGAGCATCAGTGGAATCATTTAATTTTAAAGCCTTGGAGGTATTCAAAAGCACATCATATTTGCCATTTAAGCAGTCAAAGCTTAGAACCATAGAATATCCTGAGTTTGAAGGGACCCATAAAGATTATGGCTGAAAAAAACCAGCACCCAGGGGCCCAGAGCCAAGAGCAAAACCAACAGCATGGGGCATGATGCTGAGCTGTAATGGATATCCCAGAGAAAAATCCCCGAAACGGGGACAATTCCTCCAAAGCAACAAATCCTCCAAAGGAGAAATTATTGAGTGTTCTGTGAGGATTCAACTCCCCCTGCAAAAGTGCATGGAGATGAGTGAGTGCTTGGCACATTCCCCATGAATTCACTGAGCATTTGCTTGAGGCTTCTCTTTGACTGATGAAGGTGTTTTGCTGCTGTACCCCTTGAGTTAATTACTTGAACGTGCTGCAGGCACGCCGGGACTTGGGCTGTTTCCAGCTGGGCTTATCACCCGAGGCATGGATTGCCCCTGGATTACGTGCCGGTGTATCAGCCCCGGCCGGGTGCCGAGTGAGATCATCCCTGTGCCTGCTTGTGGCAGGCTGGGGGCTTGGATGATCCTATTGATCCCCTCCCTGCACAAGGCTTCCAAATCACTAAAAATCCCTGTATGCTCAGCCAAAAAAACCTGCAGATCTGGAGGGAAGGTGAATTTTGCCACCAGTGTGGTGTACAGGAGCACGGGGTGGTTTTCCCCACTGTCTCTCTGCTGCAAGACCATGGTGCTTATGCTTTTTTCTTTGTGTCTGTAGACTTTTCTTGCACTGAGAGGTAGCTTTGGAACTATGTGGGGTGAGAAGTCCTTTACTGACATGCTGGAAGATGCAGGGGAGGTTGCATTTGTGCAGCGTTTCTAGGGAGCTAGTAGGGGATGCGATGGGGTTGACAAACCCAATACTCAGAGTCCTCCAAATGTCCTGCCCCAAGAAGCAGATATGGCAATATGGACCATGGATGGGATGCCAGCAGGGCTGGGGTACCAACAGGATGCTCCACTGCACTGTCCAATGGAACAGGGCCTTCCCATTCCATTCCAATGAACCATTTGCAGCTTAGCTTTCAGCTCCCAAATGTGGACCACGATCCCCGCTTCTTACCTCTAAGAAGGTGCTCAGCGTGGCGTTGGTGGGATTGTGGGTGATGAGGAACCTCATATTTTTGTAGCAGACCTCCACTGGTGCAGGGCGGTTCATCCGGGCCATGGTGGGACAAGAGAAGGATAATGCAGAAGTGACGCTGATGATGGAAAAACCCAAGAAAAGAGCAGTGCGGAGGGGAAAAGAAAAACCAACACCCCTCTCTGCACTTAAAAAAACCAACAAACAGAAGAGAATGGAGAACTCAATGTACAAACGTTGTGCAAATAACCCCAGCTCCTGGGAGCGCGCTGGCTTCCTCGACACACCGCAAGCCCCCGGGGTGAAAGCCAAACAGTAATAATAATATTAATGATAATAATAATAATAATAATTATGAAAAAAAAAAAAAAATCCCTTTGTTGTAGTGTCGGTGTCCTTGGCGTGTGCAATGGCGAACGGCTGTCGCCTCCGGTGCTGCGCTCTAGAAAGGCCTCTGCATATGGGGATGGTGGTGGCACAGTGGTGGCCCCGTCACGTTACCCCATCGGGGTATGTGGAGTACTTGGGGATGGCAAGGGGGGCCGGGAGCCTACGGGGCGGCGGCGGCCGGCAGCGGTGCCTGGCTCGGGCAATCCATGCACGGGAGCCTTGAATGGTTAAATCCGAAGGTCGGGATGCCGGGCGAGGCGAGGTGTCTGGGGGCTGCAGAGCTCAAAGCTGCTTCTCAGCACCTCCATAAATCCCAGTGGAGAGCGAGGCTGTAAAGGGAGGAAAAGCAAAACATAGCGGTCAAGGCAGTTCCAATGAGAATACCTCCAAAGAAAGCCCTGGGATGGTGCCTTGGAACTGCCCTGCACATCCCAGTTGATGGGATGCTGAGGTGGGGGCTCCCCCTGAAATCAGAGCAGAGATAGAAAGACAAAACTCCATTTCCATCCAAGGGATGACCTACAGCCCTTCACTGCATCTCCACCGAGCATCCTGAGCCTCAGCACTGACATCTGGATGACACGCAGGGTGCAAGGAGGAGAATGGGGGGGCTGAGGTGGTGAAGCACTGGTGGTCCTGATGTTCCTCTGCCAGCTGGCACATGTTCACCCTAATCCTTCTGCATCCATCTGCATTTTTTTAATGCAATTCAGCCCAGCATTTTCGTAATCACCCAGCAGCACCCAAGGGAAGCTCGCAGACACCCCATGGGGGTGACGTGTTGGGGCAGCAACCCGATTCTCACCCATCCTGTCCCTCCAGACCTTACCAGAGCGTTCCAGCAGTATTTCCACCGTGCACAACGAGCCGAGCCTGCCCCTAATCAGCCACATGCTCCCGGAGTTACTCGAGCAGCTAATGTCAACCAAATGCATCTCTAATGCTCTTAGGCCACCTAAGCTGCCTGCAAATGAGCTTTTTTCAGGGGAACTGGTGGAGGAGGGGGGTGGCATGCATGTGGTTTTGCAGCTCTTGAGGATGGATGCTCCCTTGCTCACTCTGACTGCTCATCTGCATCCCCACTGTCGCCAGCATATTGCTCCCTATAAAGTACCCCACAGCTGGGACACATCTTTGCCTTCATGATCATAGAATGGCTTAGGTTGGAAAGGATCTGAAAGATCATCTAGTTCCAAACTCCTGACACAGGCAGGGCTGCCACCCACCAGATCAGATTGCCCAGGGCCTCCAGGGATGGGGCACACACAGCTTCTCTGCACAGCCTATTCCAGTGCCTCACCACCTTATGAGTAAAGAATTTCTTCCTAACACCTAACGTGAATTACCCTTCTTCTAGTTTTTAAAGCCATTTCCCCTTTCCTTATCACTGTCAGACCACATAACAATGATGGTGATGGGAAGAAGGAAGCCACTGGGTTTGCCCAGGCCGCAGGTTCTGGAACATGCTGACCTCCCATTGTGCACAGATACATCCAAAGGTGGGTATGAACAGCATATTCAGAAATGTTCAGCATTAAATTTCATTCTGGCCAAGAAGATTAAGACAGAGGGAATAGAAAAAATAAGATTTCCCCCATGGACACACCTCCAGTCAACACTGAACAGACACTGGTGAACGTGATGATGTTGTGAGCCCTGCTTTCTGTTGAGGGAAACCTATCATTTCCCCAGACTGTCACCCAACAGACTCTTGTTTTGAAGCTCGTCCCTTCCCTGGGTCAGCGGCTGCTTAGCGCCGCGTGGCCGGAGCCTCAAAATAGAACATAAGTACATAAGTAACCCGAGCTGGGAGAATACGCATCCCCTCTCCTCTCCTCCCATCCATTGCCTGGAAAATTCCCCCTACGTTGTTTTATATTGAAAAGGCTCTGTTGTAAAGAGAGAAAGAGGGGCTAGGAAAGGGGCCATGCACTGAGCAGCTCATCACACTTCCCAAGCATCATTTCTAGCCACTCCACTTGCTCTGCCAGGTTTATTTTGCAAGTAGTACCCAAGGAATGAACAGAAGCAGAAAAAGTGGGGGAAAAAAAAAAAACAACAAACCACCAAAAACCAAAACCAGGGAGCAGCTGAAGTGGCGTGGGGAAGCTTTCCAATGGAAACGTGCCCAAGTTGGCTGTGAAAATTATGGACTTTTCCAATGTTCGTGCGCTAATTATTTATTATTCACAGCACATGCCAGCCCTGGCGCTGCCCCGGTGTGCAGCACAGAGCCCAGCCCCATGTGGATGGGTTTATGGAAAGGAGATTAGAAGGGGATGGGAGCTGGAAAAGGGCACAAACCAAAAGGATTTTGGCATCGTGGTCCCATCAAACCCTGTTTTTCTGGGCAAGGGATCATGAAGAAGGTAGAGGCGGGACATGAGGATGGGAATGATGGCATCCACACCATATTGTATACAGGGTTTGAAGGATGACTACTCCTTATTACATGGTTTAGTGGGCATGGTGATGAGCGGTTGATGGTTGGACTAGATCATCTTAGCGGTCTTTTCCAACCTTAATGATTCATTTTTCCAGCCATTCTTCTTAGCAGGGAATTGGCAGTACCGTTGGCATCACTTCAATTCTACCAATGTCAATCCCATCGTTTCACTCCTAACTTTTTCTTCCCATAAAAAAAAGGGGGAGATGGGACGGAGCCAGCTCTGCTGTTCCTCAAGGTGATCTTCGCCTGAGTGATGCTAAGCCCTGCTCCTTTGTGGAATTCAAAGCCAGACTGGACTCAGAATGATACAGGCTGCAGTGATTGTTGCAGAGCAGCTGGTGCTTCCTGCAAAGCTTCATTAACATTGGGTTTGATGACATACTGGAGCCATAGGGGTGAATGGGATGTCTTGAGTGGGTTTTGCAGATCCCTGCCCATGCAGCTCACCACCTACTGCCCAGATCACAGAAGCTGGGATTTTTGCTCAGAACTGACTTCAGAAAAAACAGCAACCCATCAAGTGAATGCTTTCCAAGAAAAACTGGCTGGCATTTATCTTCTCCAGAAAGATTTTTCCCTTCTTCTCCATATGCTTTAAGTTAAAAGAGATGAAATCCCCTTCAGGGATAGGAAACAGCCACAGGTGCCTGCTTAAAGAAATTCAGAAAGTGAAAACTGCCCTAGACTGTATCCTTGCAAGACACATCTGTGCTTTTCTCCCATTGTATCTGCATGGTATTATAGAATCATAGAATCATTTAAGTTGGAAAAGACCAACTAAGATCATTTAGTCCAACCATCAACCGATCACTCACGCCCACTAAACCATCTCCCTCAATTCTGCAGCATTTCCCTTGACTGCAGATGTCCCTTCCTACCTGTGGGTAACATGGGGAGGATTTTCAGACCAGCAATAACCCCAAACCATCCTTGTCCATCTCTCCATGCCTGATCCTCTACGTGGGCTTTTCCAAGCTGGCAGGGAGATTTCGCCCTTCTCCAACAAGGTGTATTTGAAGGAATTATAGAATCATTAAAGTTGGAAAAGACCACCTAAGACCATTTAGTCCAAACATCAATTTGCAATGCAGAGCAAAAAGCAGCAAGTGCCTCATGCACAGATTAAAGCCAGCCACCGAAACAATGCTGTGGGATGCTGAGCTGCTGTGAGCACCAACTCTGCACTGTGTGTCAGGAGCTGAAGTCTGTTATCCATCATCATCTGACACAAGGTTAGTGCTCCACTGGTGCCCTGAGTATTACATGTGTTTTTATTGCCTTGGGTGTACTAGCTGCCAGCAATGGAGATTCAATGGGAACTGACTGTGTATGAGAAAAGCAAGTACTCATTTCCCACAAGGTCTCATTTCCAGTGGAAGCATTTCAAGTATTTTGGCAACTGCACGTCCTGGCAATTCAGCCCAAAGCCCATAAATTCCTAATGGATTTTCAATCACAAATCATCCCTAGCTATACAGGCTGAAATGCTGATTACCATATTAAGTATGGCAGAACAATGCAGACAAGGGTATTTCGGCTAATATTAATAACCTGCCAAGTGAATAAATATCCTTTAGACTGCAGAGCTACAGGGAAGCAGGATGAAGCACAGAGATATAGTTGCACCTAACTGCAGATGTCCCTCTTCTTTGCTGGGGTGTTGGAACTAGACAACCTTTAAGGGTCCCTTCCAACTCAAATGATTCTATGATTCTATATGCAATAAGCAAGTCCTGGACAAAGATCTGTAGTGGGACCGTTCTGGTCTTTCTGGCTCAAACTCGTTGGGGTGAAGCCCAATGAAAGAAATCTAGTGTGGGCAAGTGGAGGAGCTGGGTACTCAGTTCTATCCCCACTGCCACCACTATCCTGCCATACCAGAGCACAGGGAGGGATGGGGACCATCTCCCCACAATGCACACAACGCTGTGACCCTATATCTGCAGTTTGGCTCTGATATAGGAAGAGATGTTGCTGGGTTGAAAGAGAACAACAAGGGAATGAGAACAGCTCATCACTGCCATGGTGGCACTTGATGGGTCCATTCTTTCCTAGCGCCCCGCCACTGCACAGCAAGGGACAAGCACTGGAGATGTGCCACATAGCCCCACGCGCCCTCATCCTGCAGCTCAGCTTGGCTGACAGCACAACAGAATTTCACT
>JAOWBP010051581.1:0-13525 GCA_028571105.1 Tragopan temminckii | reverse complement strand
TTTTTTTTAATTTTTTTATTTTTTGCAGTTACTATAAATGCATCTTAGTTCTATTAAAAACTGGGAAACTGCTCTAAGAATCAACTAACGTAGCATTTTGGGTTTAGGTATTATAAAGCTGTAAGCAAGAGAGAAATGTATAAAATGTGTACAGTGTCCCTAAATGTTTCTAGGATGTTGACCTTGGTTTTCCATTCCTGAACAGCAGACATTTAGAAAATATTGATCTTCTTTGTTGTTCACGGATGTTGATGTAATCCAGTACTGTGCTATTCCAGACAGCTTGTGCTAATATCCACTTCTCTTTAATTTATTTGTTGTTCTAATTCTTATCCTTTAAGAATGGAGGGGAAGTGAGAGTGATGTTGAAACTGGCAGATTTTTCTTCCTGTTGGCTCAAAGTGGACATTGTAAAGGTCAATTCTCAATTTGTCAGGATGTCAGCTAACTTCATATTTCTGGTACAATTTTTTAAAAGGACAAAATCTTCTGCATACTAAAATTGAGTATGCATTGTCGACATTTATTTTCCATGAGATGCCAGAACGCATCAGTAATTTTAGATGCCCGTTTTGAAAACTGCATTGTCATTTGCATAGTGGCATGTCTGTCTATTACTGAGTATTTTCCTCTAAATTTTTATATATTTTAAATAAAAGATTATTGATGCAATGGAAAAGCATTGAATGAACAACAGAAGGTGAAGCAGGGTTGCATTTATACAGGACAGAACACTGACTCACTCCAGTAGTCCTAATGAGAAGATGAGGGTGCATGGTGTTGTAAGCCCTAATGAACCCCTCACTCGAGGAGTTTGTAGGTTGCATTCAAAGCCTGAGAGGAATTATATTCTGTGATAGAAGAAGAGAGGCTTCTCCCGTTGAGAGGTTTGGTTCTTCCTGCAGCTGTAGATGCAGAGAAGCATGCTGAGACCATGGAGAGTTGCTTGATGGCTGCACCCTTGTGAGATTTCAACTATGCTTGGAACTTGTCTGTTTTACCTGTGGCAGCCTTTGGTTTTGAGCACAACCTGCTGCTGCTTAAGAAAAGATGGTCCTCTTGTCTGTTGCTCTTCAGTGCCCCTTTTCACTAAATGAAGAAGAGGGTTGTCTCTGCTTTCTTCTTCTCTTGCTCAGCTGAGTAACTTCTGAGGTGTGTTCCTGAGCCTGCTTGCTGTGTTCTGCAAAATCTGAACATCTGTGTAGTTTTCACTGCTTTCTGACCACGTGGCTGTGAAAAGCAGAACATACATTGACCAATCTTCTTAACTTCATTGGGCTGCTGCGATGTCATGAGAAAGTTCAAGCGTCCTCAAGTGTCCCTGTCTTAGCAAGGCATTCTGCTTACATGGACATCCAAACCTTGTGTTTGGAAACCGTTCCCCAGTTAGCAGGAGGTGTCATGGAAGCTTAGCTGTGGTATAGGCTGATGCCCACACACAGCTTGAAATGTTTCCCATTCCCTTCTTGTGACTGAAAAAATTCATTTGTCTAACGTAAGTACAGATGTGCTTGAAATGTCATTTACCGTTACTGGAAGCTGCGGGAAAACAGTATAAATAAGTAATCACTGTCTCACAGTTCAGAGACAGAATCAAAGACTTAGTTCCAAATTCCTCTTTTCTTTGCAGTGCTGGAAAATTTTTAGGAGGGAGTACATAATAAAAATAGTTTTTCAAATGCTAATGTGTGTTGGGTAAAACTGTGTTTTGATTTAATATTTTTGATGTGCAGTAAGATTTTGTTAAAGCTTTTGCACAATAGTGTAGTTACCTATTATGCTATATTGGAGAGCTTATACTGAATCCTGAGGACAGATATATTTTTTAATTTAAAGAAGCGTTTCCTTTTTACAGTAGCTTTGAACTGTATTGCTTATTTGTTGTCATGAAATCACAGGTAAGTAAATATTAAACAGGAGTGCTTTACATGTGCTGGTGTCTACTGACAGTCACACAGCCTGCTGCTGCTTCTAATCGTGCGTTAGGTAACACTGCCCTCAGAGGGCCAAGGTAAGTAAATTCAATCTCAAAACCACTGGCACTGCTTCTGGTACTTCACTTGACCTGGCACTCATTAAGGTTGTTTCTTTTAAAGAAAAGCTGCATATGCGTATGATTAATTTTATTTTTTATAATTTTGTTTAATGTTCTTAAACATTCAGTTTGTTCCTATTAATTAAATGGTAGCACAGGGGAACTACTGAGTCTGATTTAACGCAGAGGTGCCACTAAACAAATAACAAAAAAAAGCCGACACAATGAGGAGAACAGTATTTGTGTATTATCTCTGTTAAAGCCACTATAGTAAATTGATGACACAGACAAGAGGCAGATTTTTTTTGTGTTCTCTACTTGGAGGGTTTTTTTTTCCCCCTTCCCTTAAATCTCACTTATGTCTGTGTGGCAGCTGTTGCTTCTTTTAACCAAGCAAGTTTTTGAACTCAGGTTTCTGTTGCTTATCAGCACTGTATGTTAAAGACATTTCCTTCACACCTCTAAAACCATTTACATATTAAAAAATGTAGACGTTTTGCAGAAGTGCTCTTTTAAAGCTTGCTTATTTTTTTAATAATAAGATTAATTCATCACTAAAAAGGTTTTTAAGAATTTCTAAGTTTCCATATACTCAGGGTTACAAATGGATGAGACTGAAAATAGCAGCTATTGAATCTGAGGTGAAGCTTGTGTTTGAAGAGATGCTTTGAGTCCTGAGGTGAAATGAAACAATTACGAGCTCGTAGTGATGTGCATATCCAGCGTGGGTGTGGTGAACACTCATGTGATTTCCTAGATAACTCTTCTTTGTGGAGATCCTCAGTAGTATTAGAACTACAGATATTGCATTTCTAGAATAAACATGTTTTCTGAAACATGAAGGCTGGATTCTTGTGACTGTCAAAGGCAAACAATTTATTAAGGTTGCAGTTGGCAAGTACAGAGCTGGCCAAAAGGGTCATGTTTTAAACAAACCTTCATTAAGTGTTGTTACTGTTGTTATCCAGTGTATTATTAAATACTACATTAATTAAAGAGTTGCATTTTATGAGTGTGGATTTTGCATGAAGATCAGATTGTATTTTCATGTGTGTCAAGAGTGCTGTGCCATCTTACTTCCTCTTTGGGGTGTATTCTACCATAGTTATTAAAAAAAGCATACCCTCACAACCCAAAACAGGTTCTGAGTTTGTATTTTGTGTATCATGTACATGCATTTATTGTCTGTGTGTATCTGAGGTACATACTCTACTGCTACTTTTCTGAAGCAGCTTTAAAAACTGACTGGAATTAAAGATGTGTATGAATTACTCGGCTTTCTTTGCTGCAGTGGTTGAAATTAGAGGCCTCTTCTTACAGTCTAATAAACATATTCTAAGAAAACATGGTTTTCAACTTAGAAGGGTGTAAATTTAAGCAAAATAATAATTTAGCTTACATTAACTCAGCAGGAAGTCGGGCACAAACTGATTAATTCTCAATGGTGGATCCAGTGCTTTTTCAAGTGCTACAGCTATGTTTCATTAAGTTGTCAGGATGTCTTGGGTTTTGGTTAGCCTATGTGGACTTCTCCTTTCTCACAGAATTCCTTTTCACTTGAGTTACTGAATTTCCAGATGCAGACTTTCTGTTTCTTCTCTCTTCTTTCTTCGCCCTTCTCTCTTCTCCCTTCCCTCTTTCCCCTCCTCCTCCATTCCCCCTTTTTTTTCTTTTTTCCTTTTTCCTTTTTTCCTTTTTCCTTTTTTCTTTTCTTTTTCCTTTTTTTCTTTTCTTTTTCCTTTTTTCTTTTCTTTTTCCTTTTTTTCTTCCCCTTTTCTTGCCCTTTCCCTTCACTTTCCCTTAAGTATTTGGGAAGCAAACACCCCAAACATATTTAGAGTAATTAAATACTGCTTATACTGTAAAATATTTTGGTTTGGTTTGTTTTATACAGGGCTGGTAAGTTAGAAGTCACATGAAATCGTTTTTTCTTTCCCAATACTCTGTTGTGTTTTAGTATTCTTTTTGTGTGTAGAGGATATCTCTTTTAAAGCAGTTCAGTAAACATGTCTATTAAGAAGTATGGAATAAAATGTTTTTCTGTCCTTAAGCAGATTGTATAGAAGGAATTCAGTTATAAGAGGGCACCTAGATTTTATCCTGAGTGCCATTAAACCACTTAAGCAGTTAAGTGAACTGCTCACTGATACTACTGTTTACTTTATTCTTCAAAAGTGTTCACCCATTTGTTAATTAAATTATAAAATAAATAAGGAGCAGATGATAAATATTCCTGTATATCTGCTGAAGAATGATTTGATTGTTGGTCATTTCAAGGAAAAAATGCCATTTTTTATGTGTGTGTGTGTGTATGTATTTTTCGTGTGTCTGCACAGAAGTCTTGAAAAGGTGGTGTTACTTTTGGGGATTCATTTTGGGGAAACATTTAGGAGAAATGCTCTTCAAGGAAAAATGTATATGAATGAAATACACTGGATACTTCTGAATCAACTATTGCATTTACATAGGTTGCTTATAAAGCACCACCCACTGCCTCGCTGAGCTCACATCCACTGTTTGGTCTCCACCAGTGTTCAACAAGCGTCAGTGGAGGAATTCAGTTTCACATTTTTACTTCGTATGCAGTGCCGTGTCAGATGCCATTTTGTCAGACTGACTCTCTGCTGCCATCTGTCACGTGGCAGTTAAATGGAATTAAATGGTAATGGAAGATGGGAGCATTGGTGGGAAGATTCAGCCTCTGTTGCCATACCACCACCATCTGCCTCTCAAGTTGTGGGCCAACAGAATAAAATAGGAGGTGTTACTTTTGGAGCTGCCATTGTAAGCTGTGCGTCCTGTGTCTTGCTATAGTTTGCAGGGCAGAGACAGAAATACAGCGGTGCTCATGGACAATCTGGTACTTACTTGCCATTCAGTACTGATGTCTTCCACTCTTCAGAGAAGTACTTGGAAGTACTTGTCATACTCTTCTAATGGTTTTTCTCTAAGCAGGATTTTGACTGCAAAACTGATTAGATGATCAAAAATCTGTTCAGTTTTCTGATTCAGAGACTTTGAGTACCTAGTAGAAGCTAAATGCAACATGAAATGTTGCCCTGAGAAGGGAATAAGTGTCTCTAAGGGCAGCAGCTGAAATGAACTCTTTTTTTTTTTTTTAATAGGTTTGATTCCAGACAGTGTCTGTGTTAATAGTAGGAGTTAGTAGTAGTTTCTGTTTTTTTCTGAGGTGACTAATTAGTGTTCTTACCCTATCATCCCTAACTCTTGGAGAGTCTGGTTACCTCTTTGCAGTTTGTTCCTTACAGAAAGGAAGGAAACTTTGAATGGCTGACCTGGCTTGGCTGTACTCGTGTTCTGTCCATATTGGATGCTGCCCTTGAGCAAGTCTTCTGTTGTTTTAGCTGCCTCCTTCCCAGTGAATGCACCTTCCAGAGAAGGCTAAAGTCTTTATAGATTTTAAACCAACTGTCTATCATAGCAGTCTCCTGGAAACAAGTAGTATATGAAAACCTTATGTAAGATTCATTATGAACTGTTCAACATCAAAAAAAGCACTAGAATGCTAATATTTTTTAAACTCATACTGGGTGATATGATGTGTATGGCTTTGTTTTGGCTTCAACTCTTGGATTCAGGCATATTTCTGCAATTTCTTTTATGGGGGATATTTGAAATATTCTTAAGAATCATTCCTTTAGTTAGGCCTATATTTGTTATTTTCAGGTATTCAGCAAACATAATTAAAGAAGCATCTGTATGTTTTCATGTAATGATACAGTTTTTCACTGTTATTGGTATTAAAGTTATGTTTCTTTTCTCATGCTTTTTTTTTTTTTTTTTTGTTAATTTGAGGTGGGATTTTCCCATTGTGAAATCAGTTCAGACCAGCTGTATCAGTGTAGATGTTTCCAACTGATCTAGCACCACACACTTGAGATAGAAAGCTCTGAGTCTAGACAAGTGTATCTGGTGCTTTATCTCCTTTTTTTTTTTTTTTTTTTTTTTTTTTTTTTTTTTTTTTTTTTTTTTTTTTGTGGTCAAATGAGATAACATTCTGAGCTGTTTCATTTTTTTTTTCTACTTATATTCTACTTATATGAAAGTGGAAAATCTCTAGATAACAACACAGGGCAGGTGCCCCATTATCTGAAGCTAGAAATTTTGCTGCTGAGGGCCAAGAAACATAGACTCATAGACTGGCTTCTAACAGAACAATCTCAATGTCAGACGAATGTCATCTTCCTTCTAACTTCTGAATTGTCTAAAAGGTACAGTTAACAGACGAGTTACAAAACACTTCTCAAGGATTGGGTTTAGCCTAGGGCCAGTGCAGCCCCTGGTTTATAGTAAGTTCTGAGCATTTTGCAAACTGAGAAATTAAAATAATTTTTCAGTTTCAGCCTTACTGAACTTGAAATTGTGTTTTTTAAAGTTAATACAACTAGGTCACGATTCTTATTTCACAGTGATGCTTTGATGTAATCTTAAGAGTCTCAGATTAGAGCAGTATTTTAGCATGAAGTTTACAAGTGAGTAATAAGTGGCAACTTTTAGTTTTGAGGAAATTTGGAAATTTTGCATTGGTACATACATTTTTTTTCTTAAAATATTATCTTGTGCAATGATTAAACTATCTCATCTAAAATCTTAGTTGCTGGTTGTATGTACATTATTTGTTCTGCAAAATTGATAGAAGTCAAAGATGGGGAAAGCTGGGCTGGTCTAAATGCACCTGTACTTACCTGAGTAGTGCACATGAGAAGTAAAATCACTGGTGAGGTTTTGATATGATGAAATATTGCAATTTAGAGATTTTTCACTCTTAAATAAAATTGTTTAAGCTACCAACTCTCTTCTGTCTTGTTCTTAATGTTTCTGTTCCTGAATACCTCATGGCTTGCAGAACCTTCCATTTCAACTTGAGTAGGGTGAAAGTGGAGGTGGTGTGTTTATTGGTTGACTTATCTTGTAAAAGGTAACTGGATTGGATACCTTCAGTCTTCTTGCTGATAGTTTATGTTTGAAGGAACTTAATGATTTTTGCTTTGGTTCAGCAGGGTGAATATTCTACATTGTTGTAACTGGCATTTACTTTCGTTATTGTAAGTTGAGCTGTAGTGCTTACTTTCACCTGTACCAAATTTCAGACTGTTTACAGATACAAAGATGGGGGACTGGAAAGAGTATGGTGTAATGAAATTTCGATGTACAGAATATAGTACAGTGCATGTAGCTCCTTATTAGAGAGGCATCCTTCTACAGTCCAGGTTTTCAATTGCAATTACATTTTCTCTTCTTTTGGAGGAAGTTAGTTTCCTTTGTAAATTGAAAACATCTGGAAAGATTTTGGTATAATTAATGTTAGACACTGATGATATGTTTTTTAATATCAAGTTGTTTTGTTTTTTTTTTTTCCTCTCTACAGTACTAATGAACATATTTTTTTTCTCATTTAGGAGAGTATATAAAAAACTGGCGGCCAAGATATTTCCTGCTAAAGACAGATGGTTCTTTCATAGGCTATAAGGAGAAGCCCCAGGATGTGGATCTGCCATATCCACTCAACAACTTTTCAGTGGCAAGTATGTATTTCCAGTATTCATTATTCTCTTAGCATACTGACAAAATATCTGCTACATTTTGCTGAATGCGTAGTTCAGAATTTATTGATAGCAGTGCAAGTTTGATGCCTTGTGTCAGGCTAGCACCCTCCAATCTCGTGTCCAGCTCTACAAGATTTTCTTACAAATGGCATTAAAGATTTTATCATAAGTGGGTTATTTTTAAAATCTAAGTCCTCAATTTTTGTTTTTATTTTATTTCTATCTAAAGTGTTTGTTACTAACAATAACATTTGATAAGTGATTGTTGTAAGATGAAAATCCTTAGAAAGCTTACTTGTATTCATACCACTGCCCTCTTTATTTTTTGGTAGTATCTCTGAATTCACTTGAAAACTCAAATTAATTAGAAAATTATCTAGACTATCAAATGGCACAAAATCGTGCGGAATTATTTTTCTCTTGGATAATCAGGTAATCAGCTCTCCAGCCTGGTTAATCAGTAATTTTGAGCAATCAGACAATTTGCATATATTAGCAAAGCTACAAAGTATGAATCTATTGGATAAAATGAAGACATTGTGCTTTTTTCTTTTTCAAAAATGTTTTTAGAAGACAAGTTAGTAGGGTTTTTTTTGGATTGTGAGATTGATAGAATATTTTTGAACAGAAATGAAAATATTTGCAGAGCTAAGCTAAGGGGAAAAAATCCCCGAGTGTAAGATTTGTGTATGTTATGGCTATAAACTTTTGAAGGAATGAATATTAGAATATGTAACCAACTTCTTTCAAAATGTGTTTAGTGTACTGCAGTACAATAAATGGCAGTGTTTAGTTTTAAATGAGAATGCTGGAGCCACAAGAACAGGTGTATGTAGGGAAAGGATTTCCTTTATTTGCATTACTGAAGGAATTAATCTTGGGCTCCAATCCTGTGTCTTGACCTACAGTTTGAGGAGGAAAACCTTGAATATTCTGATGATGGTAGAAGTCTTACAAATGATATTGAGTATACAAGCCTTTTAATATTAGAGACTCATTTTACCTTGTTGCTATGTAGTGCTAAAAGCAGTGATGCCTTTAAGTTGTTCATGAGAGTTGGTAGACCTAGCACTGACCAAGTCATAGGATGTTATTCTTTAGCCATTTCTCTGAGTGTATAACCCATTCATTTATAGCAGTAGTTTCCTAGATACTTCTTGCCCTATGACCAAGGGAAAGAATATCTGTAGAATTACAGCAGATTTTTTTTGCCCTGCTTTACTATGCTCTTCATTGCATATCTAGTCTTCCTTTGCCATTGCAACGAGAAGGATGATCCAAACAGTAATTCTGCCAAGTGAAGAAATGCATAATTAACAATTAGTTCCACTGTGTTGATACTGGTGATACTCTTTTTTCTGATACCGAGAGGTTGTCTTCTATAATGCTGAATTAGAGTGCTGCCCCTGAACTTTGTTTTGATGGGAATTGGATAATTTTTTTTATTTGTTTCCAGAAACAACAGGAGTCCTTGCAAGCACCATAAGTCAGATACTTAGGCTATGTAAGCTAAAAGAAAGAACTTGTAGTATTAATTAAAGAATTACAGTATTGGTAAAGGAGACGAATTTTCTGTTCTCTGGCAGGAGAAGTAGTACTTTAATAAGAAATAACTGCTGAGGAGAGCAAGAATAGCGAGAGCTTTTCCCTCACAAAAATAGTCCCATAAAATTTTAGCAAAGTATCTATGTGGAGATCACAATGTAGAAAGCAAAACATTTTCTGGAATGAGAATTTTTTTGATAAGATTCCAGTTTTTAACTTTAATTAAATATGTTAGATTTTATCTTGAATAAGAAATACAGAATTATACAACGTGGAAAGGCTGAAAAGATAAGGCGAGAATAGTATTATACTCTGAATTGCATAGGACTGCTTTTGGTCAGATATTTTATCTGTCTGACGATGAGATCATCGGTAGGGCAAACACACAAACAGAACAACACTCTGTATGACTGAATTGGATCTCATCTGCAGTACCTGGTAAATCTCAAGAATGGGCTTTATGGTCTCCAATTCCTGAGTTCCTGAGCTGCTGCAGTGGGTTTGCAGCCACAAGCAGTGCAGCATATTTTTCCTGTAATAGTGAAGTACGTTTTTCATAAATTACTAGCCAGGCAGATGGAGTGTGAGATCACTGTTAATACCATCTTGATTAGGTTGGCAGGGACTTAAAGATATGTCTTTATAGTCCTATCTTCACGTAATCTTTGTAGCTATCTGTAAAGTGAGAATGTGGTCTCAGTCTACTTTTTGCTCTCCAAATGATAGACATCTTTGGCTCTTACTTACAGCTTGTTATTTAAGCAGAGAAGGCCAAGGCCATGGTATTATTTTTGTACTGTTTGAGTTGAACACTGGAAAGTTTGTACCTTTCTGCTTTCTATGATACTTGTTCTGTAGTTTAAAATTCTACACCCGCCCTGTTACACCAGTTACTTTGATCACACAGATATTTTCCCAACAGAATGACCCTCCTTCCACTCCTGCTACACCAAGCTTACTTTTGCAGAAGACTTTCCCAGATACAGTATTGTTTTCTGAATAGTTGCTGCCTGATTTCTTCCAGGAAAAGTTTCTTCCAAGAAATACGGTCAAAACTCCACAGCTGAGCACTTTTCTCTCCCTGATCCTTGGTAGCCAGTGTATTCCCTTGTGAATCCTGTGAATGAGAGAAAGGCCTGAGAGGACAGAAATATTTTATAGCCTGCTAACAGTGCTTCCAGTGCTGAATATGTCTTTATTAAGGCAGGGAAACCATGTGGGACTGAAATGGCGACGAATGATCTCTTGCTGGACCATAAGTATGCTAGGTGGAGTTCACTGGGGGGTATGGTGGAGATGGGCTGGATGAAGTGGGAAGATTTGGGGCTGGCCCTTTGGTGGCTGTTCTTTGAGGCCCCCGGGAGCCTTCTGTGCTGTGACTGCTGAGCTGCCAGAGCTTGTGGCAGGCTGAACAAATCAGTCTGGTGATACCAGGTCATGTGCTGGAATCACTTTGGTTTCTCTCCTACGGAGTTACTGTGTTTTATACCATACAGAGCCCAATTCAGAGACTAGTTCAAAGTCAGCCTTAGCTCTTTTTAGGTATAGAGAAGCAGTTGCAAGTAATCAAGTTACTGGAGCTTCAAGAGACACTGTTGATTGACTGAGTCATGGTAATGGAGTGGGTGTGCATTCCTGCCCACGTCAAAATGTGTTAATTTAAATTGTTTTTTGCTTAGACATTAATGCAGTCAGAACCAGTCTAAAAATATTTTTGATTCAATTGCTGTAACTTCTTGGTATAGGCAAAGGCCTATATTAGGCTTCTTTTGAAAAAAATCACTAGTACTCTGGATGTCCCTGTGGCATCATTTATACCCCTAGAGGTCCCCAAAAAGAACAGCATGATCTCACAACACTGTTTCTAAGTGGTCCAGTGCTGTTGAAGCAGAATCAATACTACATTGTGTACACCGCCTTGGTCTTTGATGGGAAGAAGTGGTGGTTCTTTCCAATTCTATTTAAGGAGCTTTAAGGACCTTATTGATTTAAAAAACAACAACAACAAACAAACAAACAAAAAAACAAACACAAAAGAGAAACCACTGAAAAGCAACACTAAAAAAAGTTCTCACACATGCATTGAGTATGTAAGTGATCACATAGCACATTTGGGTTGAGGTATGAACTGTATGAACTGGCCTTTTGCCTTCATTTTGATCTTCATGTGGAGAATAATTGAAAAGAGATATATCCCTTTAGTGGTAGCCTTTGAATTTTGGCCAAAAATGATGTCACTTGGAGTTTTTGTGGTATCTTCAAATATTTTACTTTCCAAGCACTCCGTGATACAGGTGAAATAAATTCAAGTTATTGCTAGAAGATACTCTTTTATAAAATGTTTTTCTTAATTTTGTTTTTCTTCATTACAGAAATTATCACTGATGAACCCTGGCTATTCTGAATGTAAAATTTGTACTACTTTTTACTAATCATAATCATCATTTAAATTGGCCAGAGACTAGGTTTATTATTTTGGGGATTTAAGAATATAAAAAACATAAAAATTAAAGTGTTTTCAGGGAATAATGAATAGAAATAAATGAATAGAAAATACATATACATGTATATATCAACTTATCCGTGAAGATACTTTCCATTAGAAATGACTTTTTTTCCAGGAGCTCCACAGTTAACTTTTCAATGAGATTTGAGTTTAAAGTCCTAGGTGTTTTTGGTTGCCATAGCAGTGGATGACGTGCACACACAGATACGCGTCCAACTAGTTTCTTATAATTACAGCACAGTTTTAAATCCAAAGTAATAACAATACAATTGAATAAATAATATTCATTCAACACTGCAAATAATTTTGGGGAGAAAAAAAAGCACTGTATATATAATGTGCTGAATACACAAATGTGTCTGTAGAAATTCAAACTCAAAACTAATGTGTTACCAGTGTTACTGTTGGATGTATGTATGTTTGTCTTTCTGGAAAACTGGACCAGTGAGTCCAGAGTTGAGAGGTTTGCGAAGGACCTTATGAATTGTTTTTAGGTGGCATAGTTGGTATTCAGTCATTTGACTTAGAAGTTTGGATTCACTTGTTAGCTTGGATCACGAATGAGGATGATTTCCTCAGACTTATCCTTCAGTTTTACTGAGGTCACTGTAAAAGTATGCCTCCTATTTATTTCCGTGGAGACAACAGTTACAAAGAGCATGATAGCACAGCAACAAAATGGAATATTGGCGGGAAGGTTCAACCTCTATTGCTATGCCACCAACATGTGCTGCTGATGTCACGGGCCAACATTATAAAATAGGAGGCATTACTTTTAGAGCAGCTCTCGGACAGTGCTTTCTCAGACACCAGTTTACCATTCTGTAATCCCCAGCTATCTCTAAGTAGGGCCTGGTATAAGCATGGCAAGTCAAAAAGTATACTGTCAGGTCTTTTTATCCTGGTGTGGTACATTGATTTGTATAAATGAAATTGAGATGTTAGTATGTAAGAGAGAGGGATACATTATGTTACTGTCTTCTGTGAAGACAAGAAGAACCTCGGGCAAAGCCTGACAATAACATGTGGAGATCTCTCATTTTCATTCTCTCTCTTTGCATGAAAGGGTGACTAGCAAACTAATTGTCATGATAGAAAGGCAAGGGCACTACTTCAGTACTTTCTGGAGTGCTGTAAATAAATGACTTCCCAGCATGGTGAAGTGCATCACGGATGGTCTTTTTCAGTTTCAAGGAAAATAATCTTTTTTTGTGTGTGTTTATTATTCAGTCATATATGTTGTTGTTGTTATAGCATCAAAGCACATACAAGTTCGAGTCATGAGCCAAGCACCACAGGAGTGGGATTTCTACCCATACGGAACAAAAAGTCAGCTCCTGCTCCAAAATACTAAAATTTCAAATATAAAACAAGGGATAGCAGATGGATGCAAACAGATGGGGGGAGTATGAGAAAACAATGAGACAGTATTCGCCTATAGTATAGGCAGTGGTCTCAGCACATTAACAACTTATCCACTGTCCAGGTTAGATTTTTACTCTATTCTTTTCTCCCTCCTTGCTTCCTGTTTTTAAGACATCATGGTGCACGGTGAAGTAGAGTTTTCAGGGGGATTTAAAGAAGAACTTGTTCACTAAAAAGAAAGAAGTTATGAATGCTTTTCAGAAATGGTTCTGAATGGAATAGAAGGAGGATGAGTGATATGAATGGTCATTTGGATACTGAATAAAGAGTGATAAAGAGGATGAGAGGTAGGCTGTGGGTGTAGTCCGTGTTGAAAACTTACTGCTTATGTGCTAAGGCTGCGTAGAAAATGAGGAGTGCAAAGAGAAGTGTGTTATGATCAAAGGGACAGTAGGAAACAACAGCCTCTGGAGCAGTTTGGAGGATGACATTTTTAGGGGAAAACTG
>JAOWBP010051580.1:0-11269 GCA_028571105.1 Tragopan temminckii | reverse complement strand
CTCATCCAAACCCACTTTCTAACATACACAGCTCTCAGGAGTGAAATGCTTCATTCCAAATGGCCTGACTTGCTCATACCAACACAAAGAGTACAGAGGTGGTGTGCAAGGAAGGAATGCAAATAGCATAACCAGCAAAGGAAAGCCAGTACAAATGCAAAACCAAGCAAAAGATAATAAAATTAGCAGCGCAGACTTGCTGGTTTCTAACATCCAGCATTAGTTGTTCTTTATAATTACCCTTGTGCTCTTTGTTTTTTCTTAATATTTGTTTTAAAAGCAATTCTAAAACAGCTGAGGAGCCCAGGTTTGCAGAACTCCATAGAAACTCCGAAGAAAAAGCAGTGCTGTCAGACTGTTCAAGAGCAAAGCCCTTCCCTGGAACATCTAACAGCTTCAGCACTGCTTTGCAGTCATCCAGCACAACGAGCAGCAACTCGGGAAGCAGCAGAAATAGGAAAAGAGAATGATCTTAATTCATCCCATGGTTTAAAAACAGCAAAGAGTGACAACCAGACTGAGCAACCAAATGGGGCAGCTGGCAATCTGCTGCTCTTCCTACATCACAGCGTCACGATGACTTCAATACAACTCCCAACAACTCATTTTTAGGTGACGACGCTCCTTTAAATCTACAAAAACATTCCCACATACAATTCTCAGAAACATGAGCAAGCAGGAAATGTGCATATTCAGGGTGTGCCTGACCTAATTCTGTAGTCTACCAGTTTGGAACAAGACGTATTTGTAATATAATTGCACGCCTTTCAGAAAAGTTTAGCCTCGCTTTAATTTCTGAAAGCACATCCTTGGAACACGTCCAAAGCACTCTCAAACAAAAGCACAATAACACGTTAGCGATGACTGACTCCTCTTCTGCAGAACAAAAAGGGAAATCTCACTTCAGATAAATAATGAGAAGTATTTCCTGTGCGTAAGGATGGGTGACTGAGGCCAGCTATGGCACTGACACCCCAACTCAAGCCCTGCTGCCCACCTCACTCACTGTGCTGCTGAAGCACTCCCCAGGGCTGTGCAGGAGAGCACAACCCAGCTGCTCAGAAAGGCTACACTTGTAGTTTCTGCACTGGCTGTGAGCAGCTCACTGAAAACAGCAGGGCTGAACCTACGTGAACAAGATTGGAATCAAACTGTGTGAGCTTTGGCCCCTGCTTCTGTTCATTCCCACACCCTTAACCTGGGGATCTCTTCAGATTTAGAAAAATAAAATACAAAAAGAAAACAGCACAGAAGGGCACAGGAAAAAAAAAACAAAAAACAAACCTGCTTGCCTGCTGTAGCCTTGACCAAGCTTCCCTTCTGCTCTGCTTTGTTCCCTTCTGCATCCCCAGCAAGAGACAGTTACAGCATCATCAACAAACTGTAACTGAGAACTCCCTATTAAAGCACCCTTCATGCAGAACCACAGTGTGTGTCCAACACTCATCTGGAGTTTAAACTGTCACATACAAATCAGGTTCCTTACTTGCTACCTCTCCTTGAAGCACAGGACTTATTTATGAGCACAGTTCTGCTCCTTCAGAAGGTGAAATGCCACATGTGAAATGTCACATAGCAAGAGAGGAAGCCAGGGTGATGGAGCTGCCCTGGGCACAGAGCACTGTGGCCTCACATCACCTCTGGCACACAGGGTTTGCTTACAGAGCAGGAAAGGCAAGCGCTGAGTCCCAGGTACTGCCCTGTGGGGCTGAATCATACAAAGGATGCTCAAGACCAAGTGAAACTTAGTGGGCCTGGTGCTGCCCACCTGTAGATAGGCCTGCACCATAGGAGAACAACATACAAGTGCATTCATTCACACTGCATCAGAGAGAAAGTCTACCTGGAGTCTTTTAAGATGCTCATCTCATACCTGCTAATAATCCTTGCCTCATTTTCTGTTATAGGCACAAATGCAACCAGGCAATCCAAGAGTGCTTTACAGGCTCAGTTCACACAGACACACTGCAAAGGCTTTTCCCTTCTTATGAAATAGCTCTATCAATACAGAGTGCATTCATTTTCCATCTGGTTTCAAATTATAGATGGAAAATAATGTCCAGCAGGACTGATGCAACGCGGAGCAGCCTGCAAATTCTGGCCAGAGACAGCAAGAAGGCTGATGAAATGCTCGATTGTTTTCTCCTATTCTGTGCATAGTGCTTCACTGTTAGCAAAGTTTACAGACCTACTCACTTACTTCAGCCTTAACAACAATCTACTGTTTCTACAAGTGCAATTCAGAGCTCCAGTCTGCAGCATGGCTTTAATAGCTTTACACTGAACGCCTAATCTTGGATGTAAGCCTCGTGGTCTGCCAGGTTCTTCCATAACTGACAGGGACTGGTTCACACGCTGAGAGCTCCATCACCACGGATGGCACTGAGCCACTGCAGCACTCCTCGCTGCCACCATCAGCAGTAGCACTAACACACATAGGAAGCTTGCTGAGATTTATTAACTTGCAGTAACACATGATGGCCTTTCCCAAAATAGGAAAGTTACACCAAAGCACACTCAGCAGAGACGAAGAGCACCCAGTGCAGCCTTGCTGATGAGTGTATCAGAAGGAAACAGTGTTTTCTGAATAAGGCAACAGGTTTGTATTTGCTAAAGCTCCTGCCCTCCCTGAGAAGCTCAACGAGCACAGCCAGGTGGCCTTTAGGAACCACTGCTGCCATCCACACTCATGGGTTAAATGCAGTTATCTGAAAAAGCTCTTATAGCTGATCCTCGTGAAGAGCATCTCATCACTGCTGTCACAGCAGCTTTGCTGGTGCTGCTCAACTACCTTCAGTCAAAACCTGGTGAAAGATGGTCCACTGCAAACATCAGCAGGATCTTCAGTCTCAGGAGAGTCAGGAGAAACAAAGGGTCCCTTCTTCCACACACAAAAGACCAAGCCAGCTGAAGTTTTAAGCCAAATGACACCTATGAGTTAAATCTGTCTTCAGTCGTGTTAGATAAAGCTATAAAGCACGTGGAAAAAAATCCTCAACAGAAACAACAGCAACAGACAGAGTTCTGACTAGTATCCAGTTCCACCATTCTCAGCAGGGGTCCTTAGGCTTCAAAACAACCAAAAAGTTAAAAATAAAAGCAAGACCTTCCTTTAGATTTTAAAACATCGTTTCTTCCTGGGCAGCTAAATCTGACTGTTTCACATTCACACTACAGAATCCAAAGCTTCTCATTATAAGCTGTTCTATAAAGCATAAAGACTTGTGAGAATCCTTGAACACACCTGCAGCAACCAGAACTGAACAGAAATCACCTCCTTTCCTGCTGTAATCCCCGAGCAAACCCTCCACCAGCACCCACACAACACAGCTTTACTCACTGGCGGCTCATATGTTCTCAGTGCTACCAGCTCCAGTCTCCCAAATCCTTCTTTATCAGAGGGAAGCACCAAGGCACAGCAGAGCTTCACAGTTTAAACTGTTTGTACCGCACTGGTCACTCCCCCAAAGCCCAGCTGTCTGATTCATGTAAATATTTCAATTTAAAAGTCCCCTCCCCCCCCCCAGAGCTGATTCATGACAGGCTCAATACAAAACCCACATGGCAGCAGTTTTTTTTTTTTTTTTTTTTCTTCTTAAGCCTCCTATTTTCAGGAGAAAAACAAACCAACAAACCTCACCATCCTGAGTCTCTCCCTCCAGACTCCTGGCTCAGCCTCCCTAGATTCAACATAGGGAACAGTTTTAACACAAGTGGATTGTTTCTTTGGTAGAGAGAATAATCTGAATTCAAACTCCTTACTTATAGCTCGCTGCAGTTTCTTGATGTTTCACAGAGCCCCCTGTTTGCCACGACTCTTATTTTGGAAATGCTGTGAGCAGCTCAGAACTCCACCTTCCTCCTCTGGAAGGGATCCCAGCAAGTAACTGCTAACTCATTCCCAGCTCATCTGCTACAACTCCAACTGCCATTCATTTTTAACCAATTGCATGGCAGCAGCTTGAGCCAACTAATAACAGAGGGAAGAGTTTTGAAAGCAGTTACAGTAACTGTTAACCAATGAGAGTTCAGAAAAAACAGAGCATGCAGCACTAAAAAAAACCAAAACAACCAAAGACAATCCAGACCCACAACAGGAAAACTATTTAATGAAATGCAATTAAATATCAAAGTGCCCTGCCTTGAGAAAGTGGTTAATCTGTAGTGAAGTGTGGAGGAACTCGAGGGTTACTGATGTGCTGGATAAGCTCTGATCTGCCTACACAGCCCTGCTGGTACAGCTCACAGCCCAGCACCTCCAGCACAGGCACTGACAGTGACCAGAGGGACAGCAGCAGCTTGCATCCAGAAGAGCTGCAGCCAGCAGAGCATGAGGGCAGTGCTGAGGACGTGGCAGAGCTCGCATCAGAGCCCAGCACAGGAGGAGCTTCGTACCAAAGCTGGGCAGAACACAGGATCTCAGGGCGGTTATCTGGCAGCCCCAGCAGCACTGCCTATCTCACCGTGGCAGAGAACAGCTGGAAATGGCTCAGATGAATCCACAGAGCCATGGGGACACTCCTGCCAAACAGGGGCACCAGGGCAGCGTGCTCTGCAGGAACAAGAAAGTTTTTTAATACACGTTAAGATACAGACAACAGAAAGCAAAACAAACCCTTCAGACTGCGGTCACGTTAGTAATGCTAAAGCAACCCTACAGCCAAACAAACAGGAGAGATTTATTTAGCACAATTGCAGCTCTTTGAGAAAGCTCATCCTGATTTATTTTTGGGATGGGAGAGAGGGGGGCTAAGAGTTCTGCTGGGTAAAGCCAAGCATCAACACTGTCAGTTCATGTCAGCAGAGGACACGATACCTTATTTCCAAGAGCTGGAAAACATCTTGCTCAATGTGTGATGGTACACTGGCATGGCATTCCTTGCTGTGTTTACATGTCTGGGTAAATATTTTACACGTCAAGCATAGTTATAACACTTTCTAAGAATACTTCCTTGCATTCTTTCTTATGTGACTAATAAGGCTCTCACAAAAATATTTGGCTAGTGTCATGTTTCAGCAAAATTAGCCAGGAACTGGAGCCATATTTTGTGGGTTTAAGAAGAAAAACAACCACACACACACAAAAATAAAATTGAATAAGCAGAGATGATGCCTATTTCAACACACATAATGAGGTGTTGGTGCAGAGGAAAGGTACCCATTGAGCACCGTGTGAGGCTGCTCTTGAAAGTGGGAAGTTCTAAAATGACAGCCTGTTCCAGAACAGTCCACTCCAGCCCATTTGTAATTTGACAAGCATGCAACCAAAGCGACAGCTGGCTTCCACAGCACTGATCTCAAAGACAACAAGGAAAACAAATGCTTGGATTTTTACTGTTATTTATTTTAAGGAAATCCTTCCAAGTCTGTGCTTGGGGGTGATATTCTACTCTTCCGCTGAATAATCCACAAGATTCACAAATCAATTCCCCTACTTCAGTAGAATGATTTTAATAAGCCTTGAACACATCTTAGTGCAGAGCCTGCTAATTAAAGGGCCGATTAATGCACAACCCAAGGAATTCATCTCAGCCCACAAGTGCCCAAAACCTTGAGACTTTAGAGCTCATAATGCAGACTGTGTGAAATGAGCTTGCTGTTTCCAATCTGGCTGCCAGCTTTCTAGAAACCACCACCACTACTGAGTGATCCTTTGGGTGGTAAAAGCAGGGCCCAACTCAGAAGTGATGGGCAGAAGTCCCAGCACACACAGCACAGGCCCACGGGATGCAGCTGGGGCAGCACCAGGCGCTGCTGTGCCCATCACTGCTCCAATACTCTGGGGATAAGCAAAGCCTGTGAGCCTCAGGGCTGTCAATCTGGCTGGCCTGAGTTCACAAGAGGTTTTGTTTGGAATCGTTATTCTTAATTCAGTTAAAACAGCCTCCTAACTGAAGATAACAGTCTGCAACACACACAGTGAATGACCAAAGATTCTATTTTCTGCATGAATAATAGCTTCATCTTTCAGACATGCATCAGCTTCACTCGTGGAGAAATGCCATTCCCTATAGTTATCTGCAATGCCTTCAAAACAGCACTGCAGTGACTTAACAGCACAAAGCAAAGACAAACACAGATGCCATGGCATGTCAGACAGCTCTCAAGGCAACTGAGAGCTTCAAAAACAGCTTTTAAGAGGAGAGAGAAGCTCACCCCGTGATCTTCTCAAAGAACATTTTGTAATAGGGACAGACAGACAGATGGGGGACCATTTAAATATAGCACAGCCCTAATGCACTAAGCTCTCTACAGCTTTATAATTAACAGTAAACAGAAATCCAGTTTCCCCCTCACTCACCCAATACCAAGAGGAGTCATTAGCCTGCTGTCACTGCACTACATTGCACAGTACATTCAAAGGAAACCATCTCAAACCCAGCTGTTTATTGCTGCTCCTCGAGTCTGACAGCAAACCTACAAGTCAACACATCTCACTGCCAAATACATTCACTTGGGCCTTGTTCAAGACTCGAGGGGAGTTTATGAACAGGAAGGAGTCTGACTTTTTGCTTGGTCTGATAGTGATAGGACAAGGGGGAAAAGATTTAAACTGAAAGAGCGAGATTTAGGTTGGATGTCAGGAGGAAATCCCTTACTCAGAGGGCAGAGAGGCCCCAGTTCTGCTGCCCAGAGCTGTGGTGCCCATCCCTGGAGGTGCCTGAGGCCACGGATGGGGTCATGGGAAGCCTGGGCTGGTGAGCACCCACAGCAAGGGCAGTGCTGGGTATCTTTAAGATCCTTTTCAGCCTAGGCCATCCTATAGTTCTACGCCATGTGCAGCAGGCTGAGAGCTGTGACACAGAACTGAGTCACAGCAACCTTCCTGCTCTGCAGCAGCCGTAGCAGCACGTCTGACTTGTGCTGACATTTGGAAAGGGACAGGTTGCTGCAGAGGCAGGGGTGTGTGATGCTCAGTGCCCTTCATGGGATCTGAAACCAGGGCTATTCTGGGAAGGGATGCTGCAAAAGTTACTGTCCCACCTGCTGCTCACACATGCCCAAGGAATTTGTATGATCAATATTTTTCCTCCATTAGAAAAGCAATCAAATCAATGGCTATCAGTCATATTCCAAAAGAAGGTTTAAACTGCTGTGCTGTACGGCTTAAATCAGAGATAAGCAGCACTAAGGGCAAGAGATAAAACCTGTCTAGTCCAAATTTACTCAGATAGTACCTAATTAGCACACTGCAAGAACAGGTCTCATTGAAACTGTGGAGATTAGCAAAAAATTGAACTTCCATGGTGCTTTATTGTAACACTAAACCAGCATGGCCTGATTTGAAGATCACTGAATAACCCCATTTTTCACATAGAAATGGCTTGTCTGAAAGAACATGGATGCTGCAGAAAACAGCCCCTGGAAGAAAAAAAAAAACACTGTGCCCATACATCTCACAGAATCTCTACAAATGTAGCAAATTAAACTGTAAGAGGAAATTGGTGCCTATTGAAATCTAAGTAATCTGTACATTTCTCTTCTAATCCTCAGTGGATCTGGTGAACAAAGGCACAGTAAGGTCAGGTTCTCAAAACCTCTCAAAGATTCCTCCTTGACAAATGCTATACTCTGTTATTCCCATCCATATTGGTATGGAAGGTTTGTGCCATTGTGAAGTTCCACCTGCTGAGCCTGTAGCAGCCACCATCACCCAGTGAAGGGCAGTCTTATCCCAAAGCATCAGACTGTAAGGAGGTTTGCAAGTGCCTGCCAGAACGTTTATGTCAATGGATTGGGGAATTCATTCATAACCACCAACTGCTGCAGCAGATAACGTTCCAGGCAGATGTAACCTTTCCAAAGCCAGTGATTATGCAAGGCCATGATTTTTAATCCTCTCATCCAGGGGAAGAAGAAATTAGCCAGCTTACACACAGGCTAAAGCTTCCTTATTCAGTTTTCCTCCTTCATTTGTTCCAGTTACGTTGATCTAGTGGATGAAGTTCACCATAAGCGAACTGGGAGAGACTTGTGAAACTCACCCAGCTAAGCTAAATCCCAGTCCTCCAGGGAATAGCTTCAAAAATACTGCAGCTGTGGCAACAGAGCAAATGCAAAGGGTTTTCTTCCTCCTGCCTCCTCCCTGCTCCCCTCCTTTGTGGATCCTTCAGTTTTCACGACACACTGAGCGAGAACTGCAGTCATTCAAGTGGCAAAAGAGATAACTGAGAAAACATGAGTGCCATCAGTTACTGAACTGAGAAAACTGCTGAAGTTGGTGCATGTGCTCAATCAGGACAGCTGGCAGGACATCCTAAAGCACAGTGTGGATACACAGATGAATGTCACAGGAAACACAATCACCTGCTGTCCCAGCAGGCTGAGTCAGGGGGGTGGAATCCCACCAGTGTTAGTGATGAGAGCAGGCTGACACTGGGCTTGCACACTGCTGCAGCATACAGCACAGCATTAGGCACAAGGTTCACTTCTGTTGCTCTTATGGCTGCCAAGCTGTATTTCCTTCCTGAAACCCTCTGCTCCCATGGACCAGATTACTGCACCCAAACACCCAGCTCAGGGTCACAGCACTGTCTTATGAGAGCCTGCTGGTAACTGCATTCATTTCTTGTAATATATGTTTTTGCCACTGGAAGCATGATTCATAAATTTTAACCTGTATTATTTGTCCACAAGCTGCAAATGCAGAACTGACTCACAACTGCACACTCCTGTGTCGTTATTTGGTATCCCTCACCACCACCACCCTTCCCCTACAAGTCCCAGCTTCTCTAAACAGGCACTGCTAAGACAGAAGCCCTACAAAGCAATTCAGCTCATCAGAACACAGATAGGATCAAACCAGGCCATGGGACAGAGGCAAAAATTCAGGAGTGTTTCCATGCTAGGAGACTACTGACTGGGAATCAATAATCTGTACAGCAAGACAATCCAAAAGGTGTAAAATTGTACTGACCTTGATGAAAGATGGCCCACAGACTCTATCCAATTGTCATGGTGCACTCAGAGAGGATGCTGGAATCAGAAACTTGAAATCAACGGGGCTTTCATCAGCAGTGCAGCCAAGTCCCCCCCAAAACAGATAATAAAACCACACTGCTTCTGCAGAGAGCTTCTAAAAATCATAATTTGCTCTAATTGTGCAATTTATGAATGAATTGGGTGAAAAATGGTGGTAGCTCCTCATTCATCTATGTTTCCCCACAAGAAAGAATTATGTTGCTTGTGTGCGTATGGGCTAAACCAGTCAGTAATGAACTTATGTTCTAAATAATTTTGCTTTCTATTAAGCAATTCATCTAAAAATCAGGAGACTCTCTGGACAGCTGAAACAGCTGTTACCAGCAGGCACCAATTCAGCATTTTCCCTGAAAAGAAAGAGTTCATTATCACTCTGCTCCCCACATCTCTTTGGGACACTGCAGTCCCACAGCCTGCTCCCAAACAAACATTTTAGGGAGGTTCACTTTGCATTATTTCCTACAAGGAGGAAGGGCAGCACTGAAGTCCCATAGCAAAATCACTACAGAGGCTGTGGCAGTTAATAAAGGCAGGTATTGCTGATCCTTCCCCACATAGAAAAAAAAACCATCACAACATCCCTAACAGAAAGCTCAAAGCAGGTGATGACAAAACTTCTTGGAGTCTGAGGAGGCAAGACTGAATGCGCCAGGATGGGAAGGCATAGCAAAAAAAGATTGAGGTGAGCTGGGATTCGTGATCAAATCAGCTGAAATAATGAGGTTTCTCAACCTCCGGAGTTTCATACTCCAGATATCCAGCAAACCTGTCACATTCACATCTCAGATTCTTAGATGACCATTCAATTAAAGCCAATAATGGCTTCCCCCCCCTTTCATGCCTGCCACTCAAAGAACTGTCACAGAACTGTGTGAGGAACTCCCAACAGAAAGATGACCTTAAGCTCCAATCAAACATACAACTCACCCCCTCCAAAACAACACAACCCAAAGCAACAGCACAACAACAAAACGATCTATGAGCAGCAAACAAGATAAGTCTGGTTTGAAATAAACACCAATTTAGCTCAGTGCACACCTATTTCCATCAAAGCACAACTTACTTCATCCTGCTCTTAATTACTTTGAGATAACGTGAGATAAGTCTGACGCAGCCTTGTGCACAGGCTTCACTAATGAGTCTGCAGATATTGCTCCATCTCAACCACAGGATCAGATCATTGAAGACCCTTTAATGTTGACATTACTACAGAAAATAAAGGCAACTGCAACACTGCAAGCAACTGCTCCACAATCTGCTCTGAAAAAGAGAATTTTTAGTGATTTAAGTACCTATGAATTGTAATCACCATCAGTCCATTTGTTTTACTGAACTGACATTGTTTTCTTAAAGAAAACTGTAGTGAAGGTATGCAAAAACCCAGAATAACTTCTAACAACTGCAAGAAGCTTTGCTTACACATTGACCTGCAGCTTTTGAGCCTCATAACTCACGATTTGGCTGCCCATGTGACTAAAAACACCTCCATGAACCAAAGGTGTAAGTATTTACAACCCATAAGTGTAAGTGACGCTCAGTCAGGGGATGGGGTAAATAAGGACACACCTCAAAAGGGACAATTGTGTTTTTCCGTTAACTGCCCTTCCTGTAACTGATGTGTGACTGCTGGGAATGCCAGCAGGAAGGACTGCGACTTTGTGCTGAGGATAAGGCCACAGGGAGAGCAGGTGAACTTTCTTCTTTAGGGGTATAACCTGCTGCTACAACAGGATCCGGGTTTGTAGCCACCCTGGCAAAGTAATTTGTAACATTCATCCTACAGATGTGTGTTCTCAGCCTCCCATACAGACACTTAGAATTAACAGCCCCCCTCCTGAACAGCTTAAGGTCACAAAGAAGGCAGCGCAGAGCAAGCAGGATTAAGGACAGGGGGAAATCACAGCAGTGACAAGGTGAGCTCTCACCCACAGCTCCTCTTTACAGGAAAATCCCTCACAAAATGCAGAATCACAGAATCACCAGGGTTGGAAGGGACCACGAGGATCATGAATCTCCAACCTTCCTGCCACATGCAGGGCCACCAACCTCCCCATTTAACCCTAGACCAGTTAATACTAGACCAGGCTGCCCAGGGCCTCATCCAATCTGGCCCTGAACACCTCCAGGGATGGGGCATCCACAGCCTCTATGGGCAGCCTTTTCTAGCACCTCACCACTCTCTCTGTAAAGAACTTCCCCCTGACATTCAGCCTAAATCTCCCCTCCCTCAACTTAAAACCATTTCCCCTTGTCCTGTTGTTATCAACCCTTTCAAAGAGTTGATTCC
>JAOWBP010051579.1:0-15197 GCA_028571105.1 Tragopan temminckii | reverse complement strand
ACCAGACCAGGCTGCCCAGAGCCACACCCAGCCTGGCCTTGAATGCCTCCAGGGATGGGGCATCCACAACCTCCTTGAGCAACCTGTTCCAGTGCATCGCCACCCCCTGAGTGGGAAAACTTCCTCCTATTATCTAAATAATACCTAAATCATACCCCAAACAAGTATTTATCACCTTTCAGTGTTATGCCTTTTATTACTGCACTCACCTCTGAAACAACCATGCCACTGCTAGGCATCAGCATGGGCTCTTAAGAGCTAGACAGACTGCAATAGCTTATAATAGTAAACCGTACCTACAGCCTGCTAAATTAACTGTTTTCAGGGCTATTTTTAATATTAAATGCTGCTGAAGTGCTAGGAGACTGAAACACAATACCTTCCATTGTATACTTGGTTCTTTTACATTCAATTGGAGTCTCTTGTTTTTCAGCAGTCAGTTTTGGAATAAGAAATTCAGCTGCTCCTGCATCAAAAAAAGTGTTCCCAATGGCTTTGTCTTTGATAGCCCAGATTACTTCGCAGCCTTCAATTTCATACCTATGGGCATTTAAACAATGGATAAAATTAGAGACTACCCAAAAAAAGGATCTATGACTCTTAGTAACACAACAAGAAGTCTGCAAGGTTCTATTCCAGAAGCTAGAAATAAGGAACAATACTCCCAAACCTATCAAATTCACTACAGCCTTTATATATTTACATGAGGAAGCCACAAAAGAAAGATGAGACACCTTTCTTCTTCTACTTTCTCATGACTACAAACCTCAACTTGTTATGGTAGGAGGGAAAGGTAGATCAAGTCTGTAGTAGTAATGCTTAGTATTTCCTGTTCCTCACAATGAAAAAAAAAACAGTCATTTTGTCCAAACTGCCCACTGCTGACAACTGGTATTTGGAACTGTTCCTGTCCATCAAAGATGCTATCAGATGGAACATGGACTGGAACACAGAGGACAATTTACAGAACCATAAGCATCATGTAGGTTGGAAGACCTTCAAGATCATCAAGTCCAACCGGCATCAAGTTTGTATCTGTCCAATTTAAAAACCAGTTCCCTACAGTGCAAAACAAGACTACATAACTGTATAATACAAATGGTTTCACAATCTATCAGACTGTATGACCACACAGCTCAGTATCTTCTCTGTAACAAAAGCCATATCAGACAATTCAGCAGCTCTATCAACTTAAATCAGGCTGGCTGCAAGAACAGCTGTTTCATCGTTACATCTCCTATCTCTAGAAGGTAGAGAAGTTTTATAACATAAATATCACTGTTAAGAGCATAAACAGAAATCTCTTGGTGCCAAATTAGAAAAATGCTGTATATTCTTCAAATCTGTATGTCAAAGCTTCTTATGAAGCTGTCTGAATTTTGTGTGACAATACCCTTCACTATGTGGTGAAAAACAATTCTTAAGGCATTTAGTAGAAAAATCAATTAATATAATTTTATAAATCAACCTTCTTCCAAACTCACGCGCACAAGATTGAGCAACAAACTATTAAAGATTTTATCTGCATATGTAAATTTATAACTTAGTCGTTGACTTACACTAATTCAAGTGCAATCCCACCATTACCAACCACTACTATTCTCTCAGCTCGAGCCAAATTCTTCTGAAAAGCCTGTGTCAGAAAAGAAAACAATTGAAGGAATACTGATAAAATATATCCTTTCCAATACTTTCTCTCAGTGGTTTTAGTTTCATTTTCTCAAACTACTGATACATGTTTACTTATGCTAAGAATCTGTTAAAGAAGCCAATGAAACCCATGAAGTTCTATCACATTAAGGGATGAAATTATTTCTGCAGCATTGTAAGTCTCAAGCTGAGCCAGGAGAATGTTAAGTAATTACATTTAAGCCAAACTGACAGAACCCATAATAGAATCCATAAAAACTTTATGTCCCAGAGGCCGTTAGCATTGTATTATCTCTTAATCAAATTTTATTACAGTTTGTATAATTTTCAAGGTAATTTTCGCAACATTAAGAGAGCAAAGATACAGACATTTAGGAAAATAAAAATTCCTGATTAGAATTCAGGAACAAAATAAATGATCTGTAGAAAATCTGAGAAGCGATTTTCATTTGCCCCCAAAAATTTTTAGAAAGAAATAAGTCTTCAAATCCAATCTTAGCGGTGAGAGAAATAAAAGAAATACAAGCCAATACAACTCCTATTTTTAGTTCTCTTCTTCATTTTGTAACCTCAGGTAAAGTTTTAATATCCAAAACAAACAGCAACACACAAAAACATCTTGTAGTCCACATCCTGGATTACAATAGTAATTCTTTTCTGTACAACCAAAATAAGTCCACCCATGGTTGCTTCTCAGTATGAAGCAGCCCTTCACACAATGTGCTGGATGCACCTTTTCAGGGAAGTTCCTATTTCCTGTCTGCATTTTCAGGTTGGCTTCTGCCCAGAGGGCAAAAGAACACGTTTTATTTTGGACTCTTCTGTTACAAACACAATCTGTGAACCATTTATAAACTTAATAAATTTAGTCACTAATTATTCAATGTTTCTGAAGGCTTTCCCTGCTACTGAAAACGTTCTATTTAAGGACATAAAATAATAAACAGCATTTGATGTTCCTCTGTTTCACCCTGCAACCATTTTTAGCAACTCCCATCAGAAAGATGAATATATTACACACGTACAAGTCCAAAGTGCATTTACCTGTGCACTGTCAGTATCCCGAATTCCTAATACATATGGGTTTCCTTCAAAAATTAATTTAGGTTTTGCTCCAGCACACAGGCAAAGTTTCTCATACGTATATTCTCTCCCATCTTCAGTGAAAATTTTCTGTTAAAAATTAAGAGGAAAAAAGAAATAATTGGAGACATATAAAACAACACCGGCTTCTTTTTTTCTTGATGTCACAGTATTTTGCAGGTATTAAAAGGCTGCACTGGCTTATTAAAAACAAGCAAGCTTTCACTCTCTTATTATGAGCTATTTCGTTTGTGTTACGCTCACCACAGACTTACAGATCTAAATATGTGATATGGTATAAGTGATGAAATGGAACACGTACACTTAAAACAGATGAAATCTAAATATTACCTCTTGGTGGCACCCTGTACTCACCATCTGTGTTGAAAGAATCAGTTTTCTATCTGTTAGCATCCCCCCACCCCAGCAACAGATGTAGACCTGTGCACTACTATATGTTAGCAATTAAGAATCCCACTCATAACACTTCTAGATAGTAGTAAGATAGCAGTACGAGCAAAACACTGTTCAATCCAGATCTTTGGTTTTATTAGGAAAAAATAAGCACGGCTTTATGACACCAACACATTTTTGTGTTTTTTATGATTTTTAATAGATGAATAATTACACACACAATTGGAGACTGACACTAAACTCTTTGACTTTTACTACCTTAAATAACTGCAGACTTGTACTAACTAGGTGTTACCCAGAATAAAGTTTAGAAAGACGTCAAATTTAGTTCTTTGCTGAAGAAAAAGGGTAGGTGCTAAACAAGATACATCACTGAAACAAAGCCACATTAAATTCAAAGTATTGTTTGATGCTTTCCAAACTAGAAACCAAGTAGTTTACAGTGGTTTCACACAAAGGGAGGTTTTAGAGATTTTGAGATAACAGAGGAAAAAGATCCTTCAAGTCCGTATACATGAGCTACTAGTCTCCACTTAAACTAAACTAAAACCATGCAGTGGCGAAGCTACAAGTCAACAGTTCGGGTCACAATATAAGCAGCCTTATAATCTAACTGAAGTCACAGCTCTGCAACTTAAAATGAGCAAGAACAGTTTGAGACCTGAGTGTGAATTCCTGATGATCATTGAATTAAAATAAAGTAAGCATGTCACGTTGACTTGAACAGCAAATAGGACACGTATGTACTGTGCATTGCTCCTGCCTGCAACGCTTCTTTTGTTAAAAAGAACAAAGGAAAGGTAGAAATGCTGGTTCTTTTGAGAATTAGTTTTTTTATACATCATAAAGTTGTTAAAATTTTGGCCTTTGTAGCAACAAGTTGTAATTCAGGAATCACAAAGACACACAGTTAAGGGTTACAGAACTTTTCTGACACCCACACTGATAAACTACATAGGTTTAATTGGCTATTTTCCTTCCTGTTCCAACCAGGTATTCAGCGCCATAGATCCAAGGTATCGAGAATATGAATCAAACGGGCATGGTTTGTTGATTAACAACTAAATTTTGATCTAAAAATCATTTAACAAGCAGCCACAGTCTACTCGAACACCACTATAAATATCTGATTAAATGAAGGAGGTTATAACGCTACAATGTGATGAAAAGTACAGTGATAACAGCAGGCTGGCAAAGTCTTCAGCTACAGCAAATAAGGACAAGCTCAAATATGGCAACTGTGGACACAAAAACAAAGGAAAAAAAGCTGCTTACCTTTGGAAGGCCTCAAGCAGGCAGGGATCTCCAGTAAGAGACCCTTGCTTCCACTGCGAATTCTTAAATGAGGTCTGGGAAGGGATGGATCCTGGCTCCACCCCTTCCAGTCACTCAGGTGCATTGCATATACCTGAGTCCCCTGGGTTAGCCCTGCCTTCCCACCAGGTGCTCAAACACTGGTTCAGGCTGTGATTTCACATTTCTGCTACAGAGGTATTCTCTTGTAATTTTTGGTAAATTACGTTTTAATAACCACAATGTTGCTGATCAGAATTTCATGCCAAAATCATTCAACGGTTTCTCAGATTATTATTATTATTTTTTAACCTCCAAAAAAACATGTATAAGTTAAAAAGAGAAAACATTATCTTACATGCTCATCACTTTTCAATTGTTTTACAGCAGAGTGGATAACTTTAATATTGGGATATCGTTGTTCTAACAGAGAACTTGGTTGCTCTTCTACATCAAATTCCTCAAGTGTTTTCGAGATCTGGAAGAAGCAGAAAGATTTAAAAATATGAATAATCTATCCATTTTAATTTCTGAAGTTTGTTTAAAAAAAAAAAAAAGTATTAAGCGAATTTCTAATAAAGAAGTCATAATATAAAGCCCATATTTTCTTGAATCATGTTACTGTGTCACCACCAAAAGTACTTTTTTTACGTATAGAAACCTTTTGTGCATGTCCTTGGTAAAGGATCAAAGTAATACAGCGAATTGTAGTTCTAAAGCTATTTACCCTGATGGATACATTAGCTGCTATAATGTTTTATTTAATATATATATATATTACTAGACTTAACAACACTGCATTTTTAATCTACTGGATGCATCTCTAAGACCCTGTTGACCTGTTTGGTAAAACTCCCATAAAGTAACTCAGTGCTGTTCATGGTCTCCCATGCAAGCATCTTTCTTAAGTACTCTGGAGGAAGAATGTTTTGTTCAAAATAGCACAGAGAATCATTCATTCTAGACAAAAGGGCATCTATGGTTTTACTCTCTTAAAAAAGTAAGTACCCAGTGACATTTTCTTCTAACATTTAACAGTTCAACCTCATGTTGCAGGTACTTGGCCCTTATGTCAGGAAAAGTGCTTACTTTTGTCCAACTTGTAAGCAAGATGTGTAAGGTGAACGTTTATGCAAAACAGATTCAAGATCTCAGAACATTTACTCAGCAGCACATACGTAGTCGCTATCAGATATTTCAGAGACTGGTAAAAAAAACAAAAAACAAAAACCAAAAAAAGCAAACAACAGAACTTGTAAAACACCCAAGTAAGTTATGCTGAACTGAGGTTTGTTCCAGATGGAAACAGCCGCATAGGAACCTTCAGGCCTTCCACTTTATAGGGTATTCAAACAGTCTGGTGCACAGCTAGGAACTGGACACCTCTGCAATTCAAAGAGAACTTAAGGCATACATGCCCAAAACTTAGATGCTGCTGCCTTCAAACAGTGTTTAGTTATTCCCTTACTCTTCACTTGCCAAAACTTCTGCTGATATGAATTACAGACTTTATACCTCTGCAATATGTAAATGTCTGTCCTGGATACCCACGACCACCAGAGCCAGCAGTCTGAAACTCAGAATCATAGAATGGTTTGGGTTGGAAGGAACCTTTAAGATCATCTGGTTCCAATCCCCTGCTATAGGCAGGGACACTTCTGGACCAGGTTGCTCAAAGCCCCATCCAGCCTGGCCTTGAATACTTCCTGGGAGATGGCATTCACAACCAGAATGGGCAACCTGTTCCACTGTCTCTCCACCTTCACAGTAAATAAGTTTTTCCTAATATCTAATCTAAATATACCCTCTTTCATTTTAAAGTCATTTTCCCTCATCCTGTTGCTACATGCCCTTATAAAAGGTCCCTCCCCAGCTTTCCTATAAGCCCCCTTCACGTAATGGAAGTCTCCCAGAGCCTTCTCTTTTCCAGAGAGCCCCAGTTCCCTCAGCCTGTCCTTATAGGGGAGGTGCTCCAGCCCCGATTATCCTCACAGCCCTCCTCTGGACCCGCTCCAACAGTTCTTTTTGTGTTGGAGGTCCCAGAACTGGACACAGTACTTCAGGTGGGGTCTCATGAGAGCAAAATAGAGGGGCAGAATCCCCTCCCTCAACCTGCTGGTCACACTTCTCTCGATGCAAGCCAGGATACTGTTGGCCTTCTGGGCTGCAAGCACACATTGCTGGCTCATGTTGAATCTTTCATTAACTGACACTCCCACATCCTTCGCCTCAGGGCTGCTCTCAAGCCATTCTCTGCCCAACCTGTATCTGTGCTTGAGATTCATTAGTTGGGTGTTACTTTGCATTCTCACAAACAGCCCTCAGATGCTGGCAGCCAGTTACAGCTACTAAAAGCAAAAACTTTTGTTTAAATCTCTATGCCTTATTTTCCCTCTTCAGAAATTTGAATATAAGCATTAATACATCAGGAAAACTGATTTTGAGGCCTGCAGACCTAAAAGAAACAAAAACTTTTTTTACTCGTCCTAAGATATACCTGTACTATGATATATTTGTATTGTGTACCATTTCTCAGGAAAACAGTGATGAACACAAATACCAAGCAGAAGGTCCGTAACTTTCCCCAAGAGGTAAAACCCAACTTCCTATGGGCTAGCTTAGGTGGCTTGCAGCTTTGCATCCTGAATTCTGGGCAATCCAAGCCCAACTCTTCCCATGACTTACTGTAAAATCTGTTCCCAAATGGTGGGAAAAAGAGCCGTGCCTTGCAAGATCTGAGTACCTCTGACTAATGAACCTACAAGCCAGAAATCTGAACTTGAGTATGGAATTATTTTACTTTTAAAAATAGCAGCAAAGAATCACCAGCTACTGGAAGATGCAATTGAGCACAGTTTCACAGAAGGATATTCCTTTTCGGTTACATGTCAGTAGTCTGATTCTGCCTGAGATTCTAACATGCTACTACTATAAGAACGGTGGGAAAGCTGAGATCCACTAGCAAGACTAAATTTCTTAAATAATTTATTCCAAAGATATCATTTTGGAGCTTAAGATGAAGCGTTCCCATTAGCAAAGTAGTGAAATGATGCTTCAGTAGAAATGTATTAAACACTTAAATAATGTAAGTACCCAATTTAATCTTTGGTCATTTACTAATATTGTGAATATATTCACTGAGAACTTAGTAATGATTATGAATCACTACAAAATAACACACAGTCATAATCACTTTCAAGATTAGACTCTAAAATTATCTGTACAAGTACAGACTTCTGAAGAGGTCTTACTGCAACAAAAATTAAAGCTTTCTTACCTGTTTGAAATTTGTTACAGCTTTTATAACTGGAGAAGCTGTCACTAAAAAAATGTCTTCTGACGGGAAGTCCATGGCCAGCTTGTAAAGAAACAGAAAATATGATGAGCAAGTAGTCATCAACAGAATTTGAATTAAACACGGAGTAAAGTAACATACATTACTACATTACATAAATCTGGATCAGGTAAACACTGTTTCAACGCTATGGAAGAATAATACAGGAAATAACTGAAATGAACCAAATTGGGAAAGCCAAGATTTATGTCATACAACTTCAACAACTGCAGACACTGTAAGAAAGACTACTCAAAAGAATATTTTCACGGTATTCTAAAGGCTGGTTGTTGAAAGACTCTCATCACACAATTTATGGAGATTCCCTGCATTTTTGTTACAATTTTTAACAGACTTCATTTTGACAGAGGAAATACTGATTCCTATTGGTTAATTTAAATGTAATTTAGTAAACTGATAAGTGAATCATCTTCAGAATGCTGTTAAGCAGTACAGTACAAGACTCTTAGAGGCTGCAAGCAACTAAAGAATTTCCACCTTAAGTGCTGCATTGCTCAGCCACAGTAGAACCCAGGTTCCTTATCACCAGTATCCTACAGAAGAATAAGATGGTTGTAAAAACCACCAGGAAGCATTTTCTGTCTTATACATGAGCAACTGAGCATTTATGATGGTACTTCAGATGGGAAGAACCTGAAGGTCAAAGTACCAAGACTTTGTTGCTGATTTAAGGGAGATCCACATAGCCACACTTCTGGCATAAAATACAAATGCATTTAATGAGGATATGTGAGAAATGTCATGTAATACATCCCTTATAGCATGACTCCCTAACACGTATTTCATACCCATTGTAGCTGCATGCTTTATGTTGACAGAAAAGAAGAATGGTTGGCACGTTCATGCAACAGAGCAGCACAGTGTGCCCCTGCAGCTGCTCCCAGGTATACCCTATAAAAGAGTCTCCAAAAAACTACAGAATGCTGTAGAAGGCACGGGATCAGATAATAACCATCAGATGTATTTAAGACCTTTTTACACCAACATCACACACTTTGTACCACTTACACACGCTCTAATGTTTATCCCTCTCTTTTTACTAAGACTGAATGGTTGTTTGAAATGTTTGTTCAGTCCTCTTAAGGTTGTTCCACTCCTTTATCTTTTTAAGTACTATAAGTCTGCTACATAAGTTTATCCAAACATACGGACATGGGTGTAAAGAAAAACACAAACCTGAAAATGACAAACCTGAAAGAAATGTTGCAACTAAATATGGAAGTTGAGATTAGGTTGAGATATGAAAGATTTCATGACATAGGAAATAAATTTAACATTGGAAAAAGAAAGAAAGAAAGAAAGAAAAAGGTATTCAGTCAGGCTGTTTTAAATGTACTTGAAAATTACCTGACTGTGCTTTTTTTTTTTTGTTAGAGCTGAAGCAATGGCTGCTCTCAGAGAGCAGCCTGAGAAGCCTGAAGTGCATACCCAAAATGCAGTATGATGGACAAGGTGTTTATTTCAGGGAATTTTACCCTTAGTCTCAAGACTGAGAAAGATTGTATTCAGTGTTCCTGATTTATTATTTCATGCATGCCAGCAGCTACACGTGTAGAGTGCAGCACAGAAATTCCTCCAGAACACGAGGCCATTTTTATGGGGTTAATGAATACGCTAATATGGCAATGAAGGTGCTGCTCTCTGAAAAGACCCTTTCCAGACATGTACAGAAAACACTGTACATGAGGACGGAATTACACGTGGTGCTCAGTTAAAACTTGCACTGAATCTTAACCCTTGCAATACTGCCTGGAAGGAGGAGATTGTCCTAAAAGTCTGTGTGAGAAAGTATCAGGGTTGTAGCTTCTTCACTGTCAGAGGGATGGAGTACAGGAACAGGCTGCCATGTGTCCTTCTCTGGAGACATTCAACAGCCATCTGGATGCCTACCAGTGCAACCTGCTGCAGGAATGAGCTTTAGCACTGGGTTGGACCTGATGATCTCTAGAGATCCCTTCCAACCCCTGCAACTCTGTGATTCCGTGAATTAAAACACATGCTATTAGACTGCCAGTACTCATTCCAACTGTGTTTCCTGTGCTGCTGGGAAACAGAATCACAGAATGGTTTGTGTTGGAAGGGACCTCAAAGATCACCAAGTTCCACCTCCTTGCTGCGGGAAGAATGAGAAAAAGCAGCCAGCCTCAGTCACTGCGTAAGAGCCTGATCGGGAAACACGTATCAATGAAAAAGAGGTGCCCGCTGTGAGACTGGGAAGAAAATATCAGGAAAGCAATAAATGTTGATCTCTTTTAAAGCAATCTTAGAGGTCAAAAACGTTAATTGTGAAATGGGGCCACAGCAACTACCTGTAGCTCTATTTCAGGCAGACAGCCTCCTGGATATATTAAACACGGACCCAGATCCCCTCTTGGCGCTGACCGCAACGAACGCACGGACCGCCAGCCGGCGGGGGGCGCGCATGCGCCCGGCGGGCAGCGGCCCCACAGCCCGTACCTTCTCGGCGCAGGTAACTCCGGCGATGCCTCCGCCCACCACCACAAAGCGGCTCCGCGGGACGCCGGGGGCTGCCGCCATTTTCCCGCCTCTCCCGAGAGCGCCAGGGAGAGCGCCCAGACGCGGAAGGCGGCGGCGGCGGCGGCGGCGCTCTGCCTACGGTGTGCGGTGGCAGCCAAACTTCCTCAGCTGGCGCAGCTTGACCATGGCTTCCGCTCTTGGCCGGGCTCTGACGGACTTTGTCGTAGAGGGCCAGCAATTAAGACAAAGAGTAAAAAAAACCAAACGAACAAACACCCAAGCCTGTCTGCGTTTCTTAACCGGAAAGAAGGAAGATGAAAATGTGATACTTTGGGTGGAGGGTTGTTAGGGGAGTATGGTTGGGTCATGGTTGGACCCGATGATCTTTAAGGTCTTTTCCAACCTGAGCAATTCTATGATTCTGTGATTCTTTCTCTTGTAGGTTACCTCCAGTGGCATCTCAGAGGCAGGACATTACCTCAATGCAGTCAGACGCATGGTCTGATTTTTGAGTGCTCCCTACGGAGGCCGGAGTTGACTCAGTGATCCTTATGGGCCCCTTCCAACGCAGAATATTCTGCGGTTCTTTGATTCTGTGTACTTCTGAGGGACAGGAAATAAAGCGTAACAAGCAGTTAGAGAGCTATTTGTCATTTTTGAGACACTTGTGTCCCCATTTAGGACAGGCCAACCAGTCCTCTATTCAAACACGCAGCAGTGTTGCAGTATATGGTGCTTCCTCTGCAGGCATCCACTGCTCAGAAAGGAGACAGCTAGAAGGGGCCTGCAGCGGGCTGGTGGGAGTAAACTTGCAGTTTGTTCTCTGGAGATCAGAGCAGTTGACTCTGGTTTTCTGTGATTTTTTTTTATTTTTCATTTTTGGTCAGGTAAACTGCCCAGCAATGCCAATTGTTGTATATGATTTACTTAAAATGAATTCAAGCTTATACAATCCAGTTTATCTTGGACTTTTCAGCATATAAGTCTGTTTTTCATCTTAATACAAATTTTCAGATGAGACTACTAATTGTGTACACCACAGAAGTGACACTGTTTCAAAGCTGCTGCCTTTTCAGGCATTCCGTTTCTATCAGGACGTCAGTCAGTCCTCCAAACAGTGACTTCCTGATGGTAGTTAGTTACAAATACTTTCATTTTGTCTTCTTAAAAAAGACACTTTTACGTAGCACTGGAGGTAATTTCATAGTCCAGACAATTGCTGACCATTTTGGTCACAAACTAGATTTTGTTCTCTGAATACATCCCATTCCACTATAAATTACTTGAGTAAATGATCTCACCCAAACAGTGGAAAAAAAAAAAAAAAAAATTGGACAGGCTTGCGTCACCAAGTAAAAGAATGCCCTCCAAGGATTTCATTTCCAGTTTATGATAAATGACAAGATAACTCATTTTACTTAGAGCATTTGCTTGAGCAAACTAAGAAAAGTTATTACTTCCATTCATGAAAAAATGTAAAAAGCCATTTCAGATAATGAGGCAAATTAGGAGTGAAAAGATTTGTTCACAATTAGTGAACAAAGTCCTTAATTCCTAACTGACAGAACATGGATGTTAAATGCAGAAAACTTTCTGAGATGTGTTAGTATTTAATTTATATAGGGAATACAATGAATTTGTCTTTAGCATCAGTAACATATTGCAAATGCATTCATGTGACTTCTTGCCAAGCTTCTTAGTGCATATGTGTCAGAGGAGTAGCAGAGGATGTAAGACCATGCAAGTTGATGACTGCTATTAAGCAGGTTTTATTATTTATTAAACTAGGACTCCTAATATTCTGAGGAGTCACTGTGCGCCCATCACGTGCCCATGTCACTGCTTAAGCCTTCACAAAGAATGGCTGCACTTGGAAAGAACCTCTGGGTCCATCTGATCCAAACCGCTGCTCAAGAAAGGTCACCCGGAATAGGTTGCTCAGAACCATGTCCAGACAGCTCCTAAAGGTCTCAAATAATATGACTCCACAGCCTCTCTGAACAACCCGTGCCAGTGCTCCATCACCCACATAGCACAGAAGTGTTTCCTGGTGTTCAGAGTGAACCCTCTGTGTTCCAGCTTGTGCTCTCCCTTCAGGTATTTAGCACATCCATGATATCTCCCCTGAGCCATCTCTTCTCTTGGCTGAAGTTCCAGATCTCTCAGCTTTCCTTTATGGATGAGATGCACCCCTTAATCATCTTCATTGCACTTTGTCAGACTCTTCCCAGAGTGCACATGTCTTTGTTGTGCTGGGGTGCCCAAAACTGGACGCAAGACTCCAGATACAGTTTCACCATTGATGGAGGGGAAGGATCACTTCCCTCAATCTGCTGGCAATACTTTGCATAATGCAGCTTCACATACCTTTGGTCTTCTTTGTTGCAAAGGCATTCTGCTGGCTCATGTTCAATTTGGTGTCCACTAGGATTCCCAGATCCTTTTCTGCAAAGCTTCTTTCCATCTGGGTCACCTCCAGCATTTCTTGGTACTTGGAGTTGTTCCCACCCAGGTGCAGGATACTGTACTTGCCGGCTTTCATGAAATTCCTGTCAGCCTATTTCAGTAGCCTGTTAACTTGCCTCTGGATGGCACCACAACCCTCTGATGTATTGGCCATTCCTCCCAGTCTCATGTCATCAGAAAATTTGCTGAGAGTATGCCCTGTTCCATCATCCAGATCATGAACAAAGATGCTGAATATGGAATGAAAGCAGGGGGCAGTAGTCAGACAAGCTTTGGCAGTCCCTCCACCATATCCCAGGTCTGGTACCCTAACAGACAGCACAGACTTCTAGTTGATAGATCAGGTCAACAGGTGGAGATGCCTGTGTACATCCACTGCACGTGGAGGTGCCTGTGCACACCCATTGCAGTAACCTGCTCTTTCTTCCTGATGGTTTTGCATGATTTAGAGTTAAATGGACCAGATCTTTGCTTACAGACACATCTGACTCCTTTTCAGCTTTGAGGACTGTGAACCTATTTTATTCATGCAAGCAACTTAGGTGGGACAGGTGCCTTTTTCTGGGTTCCAGAGGAAGCTCCATCAACTCCCATCTTTCCCCTTCTCCAGAGTTTGTGCTTACTTGAATAGTGGGGGTGGGCACTGTAAACTTCTCTTCAGTGCATAAATGGATAAGTTATTAACTTGGAGGAGTCTGTAAAAAAACTGGAAGAAATCTATTTGTCTGTAAAGCAAAATGGTTTTTCTATATCCCTATTTGCTATAAAATGACATGCAGTTACAGGTTGACTGGGTCACTGCTACCTTGTGTCCTCTGCTAAATTGCCACCACGCTTTGGAACAGTGCAAGTCCATCTATCACAGCTCTAATTGTGAAAAGCAGACTGTGCTTCCTGCCAGTGGGGATACATTTCATATTTCCATCATCTGCCCTTTTCTGTAAGTGTGGTTGGGCACCTCAGGTATGTATGCTTTTCTCAATTTAGGCAGGTTTTGTCAGGGGATATGACTAATGTACCAGTCACAAATAATGAATTAAGGTATGGATCATGACAGTAAAATCTTGATAGCACTAAATACTATAAGGAATTATTTTCTTTCATTGTCTTCAGTTCCTCAAACAGATGGAAAGGTTGTTCAGAGTGCAACAGCAGAGGGAGGCAAGAAGTGCTCAGTCCACTGACAATGATAAAGATGAACTGAAAATCACACACTTGGGTGGCCTTTGGTAGGGAATCAGAGAAGTGATAAAGCCGTAAGAGAGCTCAAAACATTTTATAGGCTCGGTGACATTAAAGATTCCAAGACAATTTTTTTGTCAGTTAGTACTTGCTTCACATGAAAGACAGAAGATATAATATTATTTTTGAAATAATAGTACTGTACATCTGAATGATTTTTAAAACTATAGACTTGCTTCTGGGAAATCATCTGAATGTTTTGGTACCAGGAGGTGTTGGTTCATTATGATTCCAGTAGCAAAGGCACTCAGGCTCTGTAAAGTATGACTTGAAATGCCATTTATTGGAGCTAACACTATAAGGAAACAAAGGATAGAATAGAAAATCTTAGAACATCTCTCCAGTGGAATCCCAAAGCTGTGCAGTATTAGATTGGTCTTCTGTGAGGGCTCATCATACTGTTGGCCTTCCAGGCTGCAAATGCATGCTGCTGGCTCATTTCCAGCTTTTCATCCATCAGGACCCCCAAGTTCTTCTGTGCAGGGCTGCTCTCAGTGAGCTCTTCTCCTAGTCTATATCATATCTGGAACTGCCCCACTCAAGTTTTCTGTGTTAAGAAAGTTTTAGCTGTTTTCTCAGTTCCATGGTGACCACTGCCTGTTTTGTGTCATGAAAGTGCTGCGAGTGCGTTTATTAGGCAGCTTTTCATTGGTTCCTACTGTGATGTGAGCTAAAGCCTTCTGAACCACTTGCTGCTAGTACAAGTTACAAAACTGTTGCCACAGTTAATCCCCAATGGAAACACCAAGGGTGGGGTCCCAAAACATTATTTTCCACCTCTCTGTTACAAGATATCTAAGCTTAATATGTTTTCTTTATTTTTTTTTAAATGATTACTATTATAATTTTCTTCCAGGAAATGCTTTTGTGCTAAGCATTCTCATTTTGACCCATTATGCTCAAAAATAAATTAATAGTACAGTAATATGTGCAGGACCAGTCCCATTCACGGCAATTGCTGTAACTGCAGTTATTGGAAAACAATAACTGGTGAAATGTGCACAACTGCTTAGATGCATGCACTGCATATGGCACCTGCATGGTTACAGCTTGCTGTGTTCTGCACGGTGTTTGGCAAGTGGAAAACAAACCCAGTGGGCGGAATTCTTCTGGCAAACTGCATGCTAGAGACGGATGCCAGAGAATCACAGAATCACAGAATCACAGAATTGTAGGGGTTGGAAGGGACCTCAGAGATCATCGAGTCCAACCCCCC
>JAOWBP010051577.1:0-15198 GCA_028571105.1 Tragopan temminckii | reverse complement strand
AGCTGCCCCCCCCGAGCAGTGGAAGAGAGAAAGACGAACACCCCCCCCTCAAAACTCCAACTGCATGATGTCATATAGCATGGCATATCCCTTTGGCCAATTTCAGACAGCTGTCCTAATTCTGTTTCCTCCCAGCTTCTTGAGCCTTTTGCTGAGAATGGCCTCAGCTCTGTACAACACTGCTTATCAGCAACTATAAACATCCATGTGTTATCAACATTGTTTTTCTCCTAGAACCAAAACATAGCATCATACCAGACACTCTGAAGAAAACAATTTAATCCCAGCTGAAACTAAGACAAATGATTTTATTTTCTATTCTCCCTCTGAAATTAAAGCTATTCTAAAGAACATCAGCAAATCTTTTTAACAGAGAAAGAATTTAGAGCAGAAAATCATGGGTTGTATCAGAGTAAACTGTTTCCCAGACTTCTAGGAAATTACTAATGAGGTTGATACTTAACTTAAAACTATAGTAGTAGACAAGCTGTAGTGAATCATGAATCAGTTTCATATTTTTCAGAATGTAAAACTAAGGCAGAGAACATTTTTCTACACCTTGACACTCTAAGACAACCACAAGAACAAATTCCTTTCTGCGAACTACACAAAAACTTGCATACTACTGACTACTGGACCTGCAGATGCTCTAGTTACTTTTTCAGTCCTCAGGAACTACTCTCTGTTTTTCTGATTTATTACAGATCTTTACAGGACCTATAATTTCACGTTATATTATTCAGAAATCTCGAATGTTATTATCAAAGTCTTTCTTCAGAATAATGAACTTCTAAATCTTCTTAGACTTGGTGATATCCTGCTCAATGGCCTCATTTCTGTCAGCTCATTCCACCGCCCCCCACCCGCTGACCTTAATAAACACATGGGCAAAATACTCATTAATCTCAGGGAGTGTATCTGGATTACTTTTTATATTGATTTATACTTCAATATACAATTGTCACAACTTCTTTTTATACAGTCAAGAACCTTTTTGTCATTTGTTTGAATTTACCTTGGCAAATCTTACAGTACCTTTAAACTTTCTGCCCCACGAGACATAACTATGTTAATAAATCCTCTCTCCTCTCTTTTTGGGTACTTTATTTATTGACATAACATTTCTCAAACTAATGACTGATGTTTTTACGTGAAAAAACTTTGTTACCCATCTTCTCTTCAGTATACCTTAATCAGTTTTTACACTTGGGATTAAAATAAAGCTGCTTCTCTGCTGAGGGAGAATCTGGTCAGCATCATCAGTTCAGCTAACTTCACTAATTAACTTCCAAAGCTCTGCCTTCTTTGCAATCAGGATTCTCATATGATGACCTACTTCATTACTGCAGTTACTCTTCTGAAACTAGCATATGAGATTAACAGAACATACAATCATCTGTGTGTGTTGCTAGGGTATAGATCAGAATTCCACATATTAGTCACATTTTATACCTACATTTATTAGAAAACGAAATAAATTTTTTCAAGCTCTAAAGTTTCAAACTTCAAGAACTGTCAGGCTCAATTTACATTTTTTCTTATATTTTACAATGCACTAAATGATATCTCTAACTGACCTCTATTCCAAAAATTTTGTGGGTAAAAGGCTACCTTCTCTAGCAATGTACAGAAAACAAACATTTACAAGAACAGAAATGAGGAAAGTTTGAGTTCTGTCTGCGATATGAAATAACTTTTGCAGATAATCCTGGGCAATTAGTAACTCAATTATGTTTCTTTTTTTCCAGTTAAAACAGTCTGTGGTGATTTGGAAGTGTATGTTCAATCATGGTTATAAACCTTGAACAAAATAAAGTTCTCTGAGTACCTGTTCTCTGCATCTACTGATCCTCTCAGACAACAAATCCGAATTATTCTTTTCTTCATCAAGCTCAAGTTCCAGGTGAGATAATTTGTCCTAAATGGAACAAAAGGAAAAAAAAAAAAAAAAAAATTATTTTCAGCATACTGTTCTCCCATCCTTTCATCCTTTTTGGGATTGCTACCTGGCCATTCCTCCTTAAACTTCAAGGACTCAAATTGTTTGAAAGAATAGGCTTGAAAAGGGAAAATGTCTCTGGAAAAAAGCTACCACACATACTTGATGAATAATATTTTACAAATTTTCAACAACAAAGTTATTTTGTTCCCTCATACATTCATGTGAAATAAAAATATTATTTTAATAAACTCTAATAAAGTATTTTACCTCCATTAATTTGATTTGTCTTGCTCGGTCATCTTTTAGGTGGTTTTTGGCCTCCAGTTCATACTCCAAGCCCTTCACAGTCTGTTCTAACAACTGAGTTTTTGTTATTGCTTCATCTTGAGCTCTCTGGTGGTCCCTCAAGTTTTCTTCCAGGAGACGCATCTGAAACAAAAAGATTACGATAATGCACTTTATTTTACATTTCCTATACAGGACACGTGATTAAAAAAGCCTGACTAAAATCACAACAGTTTCGGAATTGTGGAATTGCATCAAGTTATACGCTTTTCACAGTAATTTTTGATTTATCCACAAGATGGCACAAAGAAAATAAACATGAATTTAAGTATCACATCTGAAGATATGCTTCAAACTAAAGATTTTACAATTATAATTACACACAGCTATATTTTTATTTCTTTTTATCCAACTGTAGCAAGCCAAAGTTTCTACAATTTTCTAAATGCTTATATCTTTGGCATTTTTGCAGTACTGTTCCTTTCCTTTTTAGACTGCCAATATCTCAGCTTTTAAATAATTATGTACTTGGCTCTTTATGAAGCACCATGATGACAGCATAATACTGATGCCACAATTGCTAACACATCCATGTTACTTGTATTACAGCTAGGTGCTGAGGAGAAAAGTTTTCTACTCTAAAAAGAGCATGTACTCAATGGAATTGTCTAAAACCTTTATGATACTTCAAAACATGAAAGTAGCAAGAGGGTTTTTAGGTGAAACTATTATAATTCCTTTTGCTTACAACACAATCAGAAGTATTTTGTTCTCTTAGTGTTTTGATTATCTTTTTGTCAAACAACAAAGGATTAATTTTGTTGTGACCTTTTTTCCTTTGTACTTGTGTCCTGTAGTTGTAACAAGAAACACCAGAAGTATTTTTCATAATCGCATTTCAAACAAGTTTGTTAAGGGGAGAGTGCAATGCAAGAGAATTTTTTAAACAAACAAAAAAATTAAGCTATTAAAATACTCTGAACATGGGGGGAAAAAAAAACAACTGAAATTTGTGACCAGTTTACTCTCACAGCTTTTCCAATTGCAGTACAAGTATAAGCAGATCTTAAAAGACTGGATTGATTTTATAGCAAAATCTACACGCTAAAAGCTAAAAACTTCAAGATTGTGGCTGGTTCCCCATACATCTATGTCATTTAAATCTGCAATTTGGCTCATATAAAGGAAGAGAAGAACATAATTCAGTTCATTTAAAATAGTCAGACTTGGGTTGTGGTTTGTTGTTTTTTTTTTTGTTTTTTATAAATAGCTGTGTTTTTTTTTCTAAATCAAAAGTATTTCTACATTCTGAATTTACACAGCAGCAGACACTAAAAGAGCAGCAGGTCATGAATGGAATCCTTCTCATATCGCTAAGATACATTCATTTCTGAAACACTGCAGTTATCTATCTGTCCAAGAAATCATTTCCCTCGCAGTAGTACATTGATTATCCTAATGAAAAATGAAACACAAAAGTATACTGATGGAGATCAGTCTCTCCTGATAAGAAAACCAAAGAGTGGTAGCCAACATACATTGATTGGTAAACTATCTGAACATAATTCTAGGTTAAAGGTTAAAATTAATCACTGAAGTTATGAGTCATTACCTCATCCTGCATTCTAATGGTCGTCAAGCGTGATTTTTCTACCTCAAGGTTTTTTTCCTTCAATTGTCTCTGCACATCTGCAAGTTCTCTGCGGTTTTTCTCCTTGTATTCATCAAGCTGGTTCTGAAGCTCCACAGTTGATGTTCTTGAGGCCTCCACCATTTCAGCCATCTGGGAAAAATGGACAGATATTTTTTCTCCCTAACACAGTGCTATGAAAGGTTCTGTCATGATTAATCCACCAAAAGATGTTTGTCTCAAGATTCAGTGTTCAAACCAGCGTTCCCAAACAGCATATTTATCAAACATTTACAGTGAGACGTAGTAACGCTTCAGTATATGAATATTAAATTGTATCGTTTACACACAGATGGCAAACTAAGGTTCTAATGCAAAAGCAATGTGAAAATCAGTTGTCAGTCTTCGAAACAGAGCTGATCAAGGACTAGCTTTGGTCTGCAGTAAATTAAAACAAATCTAGGATTTTGTTTTAACAAAGCTATTCTACAAAACCGTTCTGAGATAGCAGTGTTCCAACTACAGTTCCAGCCCTGAGAGCTTGCATTAATAGTCTCTAAGTGGAAGAAACTACAAGTAAAGTTTGCATTTCATTTATTTTTACGTTTTTTTTTTTTTAATGTTTGCAATTTGGCAGCTCATTTGCTTCTGCCTATTAAATTTTTAGACCCCTGCAGCCTCTTTCGAGTGAACTCATACCTCCTCCTGTAACTTTTCAACCGTCTTGTTCAGTTGCCATTGTTCATTTTCCATTTCATTCTTTATCTTCTCCAGCTGTTCCTTCTGGTGAGTTTCATCTTTTAACTGTTGGGTTAACTGCTGCCGTTCCTGTGAAATACAACGGATGTTCTCCTGCAGTAGATTAAAAGACACATATAATTAAATGTTGAGCCTCTTTTCTAACAGCTTAAAGATATTTTATATAGCACACCTGCGCAGCAATAATGCCACCAGTTTTTGCAAAATTAACACAAATTAAATAGCTTAAAAAAAAGTTAATGGAGTTACAATCTGCTAGGCAGTGTAGGATAAACAATATTTTAGTGATGCTTTATCACTGCTGTATATTCTGGAACACTGCTGCAACATTCATAGGAAAAAACATAGTCCCTTTTCATGGTTCCATTATATGCAAACACACATTCTTCTGCAATTGCATGCATGCTGGCAAGTCCAACCTCCTACACAAGTTTTAATACTCATTTCTGGTTTCAAATTTTCCTATACATTCCACTTCAGGTCTCCCTTAAAAGTATTCTCAACAACAAAATTTGCTTTCCTAGGAAATGAAATAATAAAATAATAAAATAAAATACAACAGTTCTACTGTGAGTGAGAAATAATAATTGTGTTTTTTTCCATTGCTGTGCTTTTATAGCACTTACACACTCTCATCAAAAGGATCTCTTGTTCTGACAGTCACACGAACAGTACTTTGCTGCATCTGGCACAGAAATTCCCTTCCTAAAGATTTGGCATTAATCTTCAAAACATACTTCATATCTAGATTACGTTTTGAATGATTTGCAGAGCCACGTTGTATGCTCATGTACCAGGAGCATATGCAAACAGACCATATATTTCTGTTATCATATTCAGGATGTGTGTTTAAGAATTTACCACCCTCCAGTTTCTAAATACTGCTCATCAGCAGAATGAGTGTCACTAGTTCACTCTAATATAAGAAAAGCAGGTTATCTTACATCTCTGTGTTGGAATCCTTACTTCTTCCTTCTTCCTTCATAGTAAAATATCTTAATGGCCCTATTGTAAACAGAAACTACGAGATTAAGGAAGAGTTTGTTTTTATGAAGTCTGAGAAGCACCATTAAACTGACTACCACCAAGTTATGGACAGTTAAGGCTGCTCCAACAGAAAAATGTAAATAATTAAAATCAAAATAGAATTTAAAAAGCATTGCAAAATATAGTTTTAAATTTCAATTCCATTATTATGAATTTAAAGATTTAATGAATATCTAATACGGATGGTACTTTATTACACATCAAGAAGCTGTAAATGTGCAAACATTCATGTTTCTTCAGGCAAGGTAATCTAGAAACACAAAAAAAATTCCTACTCTTATAACATAAATATATTGTATTCTTATAAGAGAAGAGAAAAAAAATATGGTCAATTGTTAAAAACAAGAGTTTCTTTAGGTTAGTTTTTCCTTAAATCCTATATAACCTACTAATAAGGACATCTCTAATACAAACAGGAGTTAATGGCAGGTGCATAAGGAGTGTACGCATAATCCTAAAACATGCTGGGGGCTAATAGATGTTATTTTGCAAAGCCTAATTCTGTGACAATTATGTGATAGCACCAAAGGATTTTTAGAACCTTGAAAAGACTGAACTTCAGCATTTCAGTTCTGAAAGCTGCTGAATTCCTGGGACCCTGCTAACATGCCATATTTGAGCAGGCTATAAAAACCTCACATGCCCTTCCCCAACAGCTTTTCACAGATCATCTACCTTTACTGTTTGTTTACACATCCTTGAGAAACAAACTGCATAGACATAGATGAGTGAAACATACTATGGCAGAATAATGTCGCCAGCGGGAAGTTTTTGTATTTGTAGCACACTGAAAAGGCAATTGAACATCGGAGAAAAGCTGGTTCAACTCTCTAGTTCAGAATTATCAACAAAAAAAATTAATTACCACCATGAGAAGAAATTTATTCTACTAAATAGGGCAATTACCAACATAATAATAGATGTGAATAAACACAATATTTAAATAATAAATAGAGTAGGCTTAATGCAAGCAGTGTGTCACCTTAATTTCCCTCAGGTCTTGCTAACTTTTGCTTGAATTTCAGATATGTAGTAGATAGAGAACCTTGAGAATGAAATCTAGCTTTTTCTCCTTTGAATCACAGTCCTGAAAAGGAACTTGTATTTTTCACATATCGTATCTTCCCATTTCCATCCTCTTTTTTATTTTCACTGATTATTACAGAGAAGGATGAGAAAACAAATCCTAAGAACATTACTAAAAATTAGAGAGCTTTGTGAAGTTTTACTCATAATTATTCTAATAGGAAATTTAATCCTAGATATGCTCTGAGGAAAAAAATCAGTTTCAGTGAGTTTGCTTTTAGTTAGATTAACAATAAACTGACAGCAGTAATGTTGCTTCAGAGTATCACGGATATTGAAATTCAGGTGATTTGTGCACTGATCTGTTAAAAACTTCCTACATTTGTTAAAAACTCTCATGCCCACGTCTTTCTTGTAATGCATCACTGTATGCTGAGCCAGTTGGTGTATCCTAAGAATCACAGGACAAGGTGTTTCCTGGACCTAGTAAAGATCTTCTCACCTTCCAGCCATCCATCCTGGTAAATTACATTTTTCAGTTGAAATCTGAGATATCCTATAGGATGTATCATGTTGGTACAGCCGACATTTTTTAATTTACTGCAGTACCATATGTGCTATGGTTAAAGTTCATAATAATCATACTATTTTCTTTATCAAGAGAATTCTCATTAACTTTCAAAAATATTCTCAACATTTCAGAGATTTTAAGATGTGTTTTACTTCCCAAAACAGCGGACTGTATAGAGAAGAGTAACCTAAACTGATGTTCTAACACAGAAAATACAATACAATATAACCAGAGCTGAATGATCATTCAAAATATTAAAAAAGATTTGCAAGAACTTGATAATTTATTTTGTGATTTTTCTCCCCGAAATTTTGATAGAAAAAACTAATAATAAAAAAGATCTAGCAAGAGAATAAATGTGGTTAGATGAGACTGTGGGATTGATGAAGTATTTTAACACTGCAATGATTCTGGGACTTAGAAACAAAGTGTACTTCAAGAAGAATGAGATGCTACTCTGTAGAAAGCAAGATGACTCAGGTAAACAGTAAATTTAAAATTTAAATATTCCTAATTGATCCTTTTCTTACCTGCATATTTTCTAGTTGGTTTTCTAAAGACGTTTTTAATGCCATCAATTCTTTTGCCTCTTTTTCAGCATATTTCAATGCTTCTTCTAATTGTTGATTTTCATCCTGCAAATATATGATCCAATATATTCAGAAATAGAGGCACAGCCTCCAGTTAGACATCTGAAGATGTCAAAGAACCAGAACCCACAAAGAACCAGAATTCCTTAAAAAGTGCATACAAAACTGCAAATATTTAGCAACATTCACTGACTGTCTTACACCTCTCATTCCCACAGATAAACAGATAAAGCATGTTCACCCTTATTTGTAAGTTTTTGTTCTTATAAAACATATATTTTACAAATAAAAAAGAGACTACCTTAGTGGCTTGTTTTGCTACCTTACCTTATATCTTTTTAATTTTTCCTTCATTGAATTTTCTTCTCCTTTCATATTATCAAATTGTTTGTGCAACTCTTCATTTTTTGTTTCTAGTTCATCAACTGTTCTCTTCAACTGTGTGTTTGCCTCAGTCAGCTTCTGGACTTGATTTTCTATACTATTTCGTACCTCTTCCACAGCATCTCTTTCACTGGCAAGAACAGCAGCATTCTAGTAAAAACAAAAACAAAAACAAAACAAAACAAAACAAAAACAACAACAAAAAAAACACCAATGTTTTTAAAAAAGCAAATATAATCACAACTGTTTTCCAACATTTTCAAGCAGAAGTTTCACACAGCACCACAGCAAACATAGTTAGGATATAACATTAAAACATCAACAAATAATTTAAAGTCTGTATGTATTACAAACATGTATTTTTATTTTTCAAAATTACCATTTGAGAACACACAAGGAAGATTTTGTTTCTCCTCGGCCACAGCTACATGCTAAAGTAAGATTACTTCACAGTCTCATTCCTGCCATCACATATTTTTACTTTAACATCATCTTCCTTATTGTTCTAAATGATTTTCACTATCACATCCCATTGTTCAGTACTTACGAGTAATTAAAAAAAAAAAAAAACCCTAACAGATAACAAGAGCCTTACAGGCATTTAAGAAATAATATATTCATGAGAAGTGTCTTCCACAACAACACAAAATTTAGGCAGTCTCATCCCATTGCCCTTTTCAGGCTATAATGTTCAGCACTCTACATTCATGTAACTATTTATGGAGCTGCAAAGGCCTTCAGCTTAGGCAACAAAAATAAGAATTTATATTACATGTATATGCGTTATGCATAAAATGTCATGTATTATATATCATATATACATGATCTTGACTAAAAGAGAACAGGCATAGCGGCAGGTAGAAGTGTTCCAGGAAAAAATGTCCTAATCTATTTAAATACATCGTTCCACAACAGTCAACACCAGCAGAGTGGGGCACACAGTGAGCAGGCAGGAGCAAACAGCAAACTACAAGTGCCTTACAGTGTTGTTGGTGCAGCTTTATCTGCGTATCATAAAACCCACACTTGGGGCTGTGTTTATTTAACACAAGTTCTGCTTGGTTTTCAGTGACCATCTCAGGACAGAGGGTGTTCAGCTACTGAGTTCAGCTTGTATTCAAAAAGATACGATTTGTGGATTTTTTTTTTAGAAACAAATCAATAAACAGCACAAAGACAAAATTACAATGAACTATTCATCATAGTTTATCACATGTGGTTACAGAGTTTTTGGCATGGCAACTGGCTGCAGCATGCAACTTCTCAGAGATAATTATCACCTTAGTTTTACCACTTAGCTTCCCCTAAAACATACACTACCATTTAAAAGGCCATGCATTTTGCTTGTTACTACCGAGGAAACCACGAGAGGAAGTATGTGTCTATACTGTTACACTACTACACAGAGCAGGTATGTTCTTGTAAGCATCTAATTCTGTGATGTGAAGGGCTTGAAGTGTTTAATTTTTGGTCTTCATTGATTTGTCAGTCACAGTCCCCTCAAAACAAACAAACAAAAAAAATCATCTGATATAATTTGTGGTTCTTGTTCCTGAGTGTTCAGGGTCTGATATAAAGCAATACTCTGTACAAAGATCCAGTTCTCATGTACAGGTCCACTGTGTACTACATTAAGACCTTAAATAAGAGCATCAGAACAGCCATATCACTCAGCCTAGACAAGTGTTCTCTCCAGCAGCAGCCAAAGCAGATATTTGCGAGGGAGGGGGGGAAAGAAAAGAAAAAAGAAAACAAGAGAAGAACTATAAAGCAAGCCTTTCTCCATCATATTCACTACCTCCTAGATCTTACTGTTTTTCCCTCCATGCATCATCCAGTAATTTCCCTAATCTTTTCCAAATCCACCTGTATCTTTGGTTTCTATGTTATCTGCACATTAATTACTGAGGCATAGTATTTTTGCATGTGCAATCATGTTTATCTGAATGAAAACATATCCTCCAGAGTAGTTTGGCAAGAAGCTATTTTCCTCTATTTTATGAAAAAAATGAAATTCTCTCTCCAGTTATTTTTTATTCTATTTCCTCATTCCTTCCCCCACCCAAATGGATAAGTAAAGTTATGTAAAAGAGTGTTTACAAAGTGTGCCCTCACTAGACTGTTTTCTAGTGAGCAACAGCTTTAAAAACATGCAAATTACTTTGATAAAGCAGTAACTCAGAAAACACTCAGACTGTCTACAGGGTCAATGAACTTATTATAAAAAGGCTGACAAGTCCTGGTCTTTCAAAAATACTGGAAAAAAAAACTTGTTCTTCCATGTACACAACAAGTTTAAAAGCTTGAAATAAATCTCTGTTGATGCTTTAACTTCTCACACACTTTTCAATAGCATTTATATATTCTTTAATTTTTGCTGTTTGCATACAACGAAGTTTTACTAATTAACAAGCATTCTACCAGTGGCTCCTTTTTGTCTGATTTCTCCTTTCTGGAGCTGAGTGAAAGCAGCTGAGGCATGCTGTGGAGTTCAGGGAAAGGAATGTTGATTTGTCTGTTCTTTTTCATCCAAACGCCTACACAGGGCTGTGCAGTAGGAGAGGACTACAGCAGACCCATGCTGTACCTAGTGATTCCATACCTCACTAACCATTCTCTGGTCCACAAACAACCAAACAACCTCCTCAAGTACACATACTTCTATTCATTTATTTTTAAAAGAATAGGTTTAAAATTAGGGTCAGCCCACAATGAAGCTGTAATATGTAGAGCTCTGTTCCCAGCTGTTTTTTGCTGTACGCACCTTAAGATACCCACTAAAACTTAACTAAACTGATATTATTTCTCCTTTCTCACAATTTATTTCATTAAATTAGCAAGACACAAGGTGAATATATATAAAAGATGAAGTAATATTAAGAATAAGTTGCAAATAAAATCTATTGGCCTTGTTTAAAATCCTAGAAACAAAAAAAGTCAACCATATGAGTATCATCGATTTGACAGTGAAATTTAACAAAGTCGAAATATGTATTTAGAATTCATATGTTCTTTGAGTGGACAATGAACATGCAGTATATCAGTTCTCTGAAGGACTAAAATTACATGGCTTGGTTTAGATAGGAAAAAAGGCCTGTCTTAATTTATTTCCAATATAATGGGAATTGCATGCAGAGCTCTTCCAAAACACAAGTACAAATTAAGCTTCTGAATTACAAATAGTTTTTGGCAATACATGCCATGTCCTGCCGCACATTATCACAGAAATTTCAGTTACCAAAAAACTCTGCATCTTTTCCCTTTTCTCCTTTTCTTCATAATTAGTCTTACCCTACACACTCCACCTTCTACGTCATCTCCAGGCCTTCTTTTCGGATGACAGATAAAAACATCAAAAAAGCGTCAGAGTATCACAAGAACAGATATGCAAAGGAAATGAGCACTGCAGTGCAGTTTTGACAGACCATCTCGGGGCACCATCACAAGGGAAGGTGACGGAGGCAATTCTCTGCCCGTATAATTAACAGTTACAAAATGTTAAGGCTAGCAACTATTAAAACATACATGAACACTGCTGTATCAGAGATCACTGTGTCCTATGACACAGGTCACTGACCCACACATTCAAAAAAAGGATTTGAAAGCTGCTTGCAAATATATTGAGTTAGAGTGAGTTATGGCAAAGGAGATGAAAGCAAAAGAATTAACAGAACACTGAGTTTAGCAAGTACAGATCAGAAATCAAAGAGACAGAGAACCACACATACAGATTAAGCTGTAGATGCATACTCTTTAGCCCTTACATGATTTACTTTTAATAGTCCTTAATATAGGATCCATAAAAATTAATTACGCTACATCAATTAACGACTGCTGTTGGTACACATGCATAAAGACTTTACGTGGTTACATTTAATATGTGGGGATGCCAGTAAGGCTCTAGCAATTATTTTAATTAAGTTTATAGAAGTTAAGCTCATGGTAACAGAACTGGGTAAAGTTCATAAAGTACTCATTTAAGTTGAATATGAAACATTAACAAACACGCTGTTAATATAACATGATCCTTAATTCACTGAACTGTGGATAACCCTCTTCAGAGAGCTAAAATGAGATTATGTAAACAGGTACAGAGCACAAAACAGATAAAACTGGTTAAACAAGATTCCCAATGACAAAAGTTGGAATGAAATACAGTATATTCAGGCATATTTGCCATACAAAAAACAAAAGGGAAGGGGGGGGGACAACAACATTAAAGTATTGAAGGGGGTTCTGTGGACATTAAAATTGTCATTTCTCATTTCCAAGAATACAGTTTACTCCCTATGATATATAAAATATGCTTATTTCTTCTTATTTCCATTTCCTAATTTTTGCATTATGTTTTAATAAAACAACTTCTTACTATTAAAATTACATCAAAGTAAGGTAAAAACTCTACAACAATTTCCTTCTGTTTGACTGTACATTCTTCATCTTTCCTTCCAATCTGTGTATTCTTGCTCTGTTTTTCAGGGCATTCAGTACCTTCTACAGTTAGTCTGTTTTGTATCCATTCCCATATGTTCTATCTCTGAAAGAGTAACACTTTCATCTTAATACCCCTTTCATGCAAGTCTTACACTCATACCTTCTCGGTTTTTACTTTTAATATATTTTATTATACTTTTTTGTTATATTATGCTTTATCAAACTGTAGTTCTATCATATTTAAATTCATGACTTAAGAATGAACAAGCCTAATCATCAGACTTCAGCTACTGATGTTAGGTAAAATAATTTGGAAATGGGTTGCAAATTTGTGAGAAAAACTAAATAATAATAATAACAACAATAATAATAGAAAAAAATCTGTCTGGAAAGAAGTAGACATAGCTGTAATGATGTACTAGAATGCAAAGATCTCCGTGACTGCTTGAAGATACACTACATTTGTGTTACCATGGATATAGGTGCTCTGCTCCTTAAGAGATATTAAAGTGCTTATTATTTGTTTCTTTTATCAGTTATGACACAATGGTGAATGTAAGTCACAAGTCACACCTAGAAAGGGGAAAATCATACAGGTATCAGTAGAATACTGTACTAAGTACTAAATTGCTATTGAAAAAAAATCCTCATATACTAGACTCATTTACTTCCTTTCTTTATAGCAAAGTACTTCTATAACACTGGTCTTACACAGTTGCACCAATTTAATTGAAAGTGTTTGTAATCAAATTCACTGAAGAAACTGTCATTTTTGTGTAGACACACTAACTAAATTAAAAAGAAGCAAAGGCATTTGTAGAGCTGCACTTGACTAGATAACCTACAACACAAGTGTAGCACAAGTTTAATAAAAACAGCTTAACAAAACAGATAGGAACTCTGTTCCTGTGCCCTACTGTACGACAAGAATCTGCATGCAATCTGCTGAATCTGACCATTCCATACAAATTTTTTTGCAATAGTGTTTAAGATGCTTTTGTTCAATTCCCCCACAAATAAAACAGCTTCTGCTTTGTGACACAGTCACTGAGCCATACCACACATGCAGTATCTTGATTTACTAGCCCGACAGCGGTCCTCTTACACAGTACCTATACACACGGAACACACATATACACACACATGAAAATCTGTTATCATAAAACTCTAAAAAGTTCCACCCCAGTATCAGTCACCGAGCATTGCTGTAGGACTTAAGGTAGCTAATAAGATTTTAACAAAGTCCTAAGGCAAAGTACTGTTTAAAAGAAACTAAATACCATTACTGAAGGGCCACAGTTACAGTGTCTATACATTATAGCTGCATCTTACTAAATATGGAGCAATTAAGTTTGTCATTCTGAGTAACTGCAAGTAGCTTTCAGAAAACAGCAGTATTTTAGTGCCACAGACTCAAAGCACCACACATTAAACAAGTTATCAAATTCTAGAAGAAAAAAAAAAAAATCAGTTTCTGACAAGAAAAAAATATCATACATAAAGAAAAATAATCTACAGTGGGCCATATAGACAACTGAAAAATGTATAACCGTATACATTTTAACACTGAAACATAGAGCATTAGTCAATCAGTTTAGGAGGCAAGCACAGATTCTGAGCAACCACTTCAGAATTGGGAATGAAAAGAAGATAAACTTCTCTGCCAAAATAAAGACGCAAGTGGATGAGAGATACATTTTCTTTCATAAATATACACTATGAAGGCAAAATCTAGCACAACATTTCCAAATTGATAAACCATTCTGGCAATGGAAGGAACTACAATCACTGCTGAGTTGTTTCGATATGGCATGTCTCTTAAAACCACGTGCGCAACTAAGAAAAAGCTTTTTCTTAATAGAAAAAACTACATTTGTGAGTACATGTTATTAAGCTTCATAATTATTTCAGTGCCAGCACTTTCCATTTTGCCCTGCAGAATTTGCCTCACTGAACAGACATTACATATATAATAAAAACAGAAGCTTATAGAACTACCTCACGCACAAAGTTAAGGATTCTGAAAACTAGAAATGCAAGTTACACACTTCTGTTCTGTTTCCATGGGATGCACAACTCACATGTTTTGTACAGACAAACCATTATAGAACCTTCTGTGGTTAAAACTGACTTCACTTCCGAGTAAATGACGTAGGATATATTGGTAAACTTTTGTATGCTACTTCTAACACAGATATCCTGATGAGTGTAATACCTCTTCACGCTGCTGCTACTATGGCCTAAGTTCTAATTTGCTTAACCCAGTTTCTAAAATTTTCTGAAACTAAACTGAATTAAGCCATAGTTTTCTTTCAGTCACACAGCAGGTTTAAAGGTAGCTATTCTACATATTAAAAGATCCACTAAACAGCTCAGTTTAATTTTAACCCAAATAAATGAATAAAACAAATCTGACATATAAATGTCAAATATATAAAAATTTGTATAAATTTGACAATTTGAATATATATATATAATTTATATATATAATTATATATATAATATACATTATAATATAATATATAATATC
>JAOWBP010051576.1:0-15199 GCA_028571105.1 Tragopan temminckii | reverse complement strand
CAAATACTCCTCCGTATAAAATCTAGAAGATTTGACAACTCATACAGATGGGATTTGGTTCCAGTAATCACTAAGTCATTGTAAAATAAATCAGTTATTTGAAATAAATTTAGTCAGAGAGGAGAGGGAAAAAACAAAACAAAACAAAACAAAAACAAAAAAAAAAAAAAAAACAAAAAAAAAAAAAAAAAAAAAAAAAAAAACCACAACCTTCAGTATAATTACCATTTAGATGTTCCATCTAATTGCTTTCACATGCATTTGCCTAAAAATAACTACAGTACATACCCTGCATTACAATGAATCCCTCCTGTGGTGCTAAAAGAAATATTTACTATCTTTTAAAATGGATTGCATTTCCTGTGCATTGGTAGGGGAAACAAAAACAAGCATTTAATTTAAAGGATGCTTCATCTGTTGACGGTGTTTGTGCCAATTTACAGAAGCTAAAGTAGTATTAATGTAACTTGATTTCTGAGCAATTAAGCAACAGTTTTAATACGAGCAAAATGTTTAATTGGGATCTTTTGTCAGGAAGCCAGAATAATGGCTAATACTGTGTGTGTAAAATTCTGGTGAAATACTGTGGTTTTATTAAATTCTTAGTCTGGACACTAAGTAGCTTTGGCTGTTGATAATGGAATACAGCGTCTTTCACTTTCACGTCAACGTATAAATAGTCATATTAAATATTTCTTACAATCAATCTTGCAGTTTCAGAGAAGGATTCTCAGCTGCAACTACTGCATCAAGGCAGGACAGAGTAAATACATAAGTATTTGCAAAAAAAAAAAAAAAAAAGACAACAAAAAAAACACCCAACAGCACTAGTCCTTCTACGGTGTTAGATATCTAGTTTCTGTATTTTCTCCATCTTCTCATACGTATCATCAGAAATTCAGATCTGTATGAGACTTTTCCTTTACAAGACTACGTTCCAGTGTTTCCTCCCTATAGATGAGATTAACATTTGATGACTTTTTGAACCAGCAGTTCTGTTTTCTGAAGCAGAAAATTAAGTTTTCTTTACTATGAAGAAGTCTGAGTATGTCTCATATTCACACTAGACTGTCCTGACATACAAGGAGCAGAGAATGTGAAAATGTGTCCAAGGAGTTAGGACAGCAAAAAACAGATTTTCAGTAGAATTTATATCAGAAATGTCTTTACAGGTTCTTATTCATACTAAGATACCTATAAAGTGCTCTGAGAGTCCAAAGAACTTTTCCATGGATGAAGGTGTAATTTATTCTCTTTGCACTGTCAAGAGGACCACAATGTAAAGAAGAATCAGATCTTTCAGCAAGGCACATGAATCTTCAAGTAAGAACAAAGAAATGCCCAAGATATTTGAGACAGTAAAATTAAAATCACATCAGATACTGATCCTGGATATTACATGCACAGATGATTTACGAGAAGCTGAAAATGGAAGAAATGGCCAAAGGTGTATTATTACTGTAATTCGTGAACAGCTATCTTCACTTGCAAGGAATTCCAGGACAGTAGCTTACAAAGTCTTCCTGGCAGAAGTACCCAGTCTCTTGGATTGGAATTTCTGCTCAGAGGAAGTGTCACCTCTAGTGTTTCCTTAGAGGTGTTATTGGTACTTCTGGAGGTCCTGAAACTGTATAGGCAGATTAGGGATTGTTTATTAAAACGGGATAAAATACAGGATGGCTGGTGATGTTTGCATGAAATAGTCTTTTTTGAGTTCCTCTCTGTAACTGTACTGTAAACTGTCTCAGTCATGCAGTGTGTTTCTCCTGGTGATCATCATTCAGCTCCTCCTGTAGTTTAGGTGGAAATAACAGACAATAGTCTGTCAGGTCCTGGAATGTGTCAGGCTCAGGTGCACTCAGTACAGGAGCCCTGTACCTCCAATGAAAGGTATACAGCTACTTGTAATATCCGGTTAAGAAAAATATGTCCCACTTTGCTTCTCAGTAGGTGACACAGCCTTTCACGTGTCTTACCTAGCTGAAGTAAATAAAAAAGGTTACGCCTAGATTAGACAGAATTTTGTAATGTGTTTGTATTGGCAGAAAGTAGGGAAGTGTAAATAGCCTTTTTTACTATCCTGAACAGAAATGGAAGGAAAGCTAATCAAATGAGTGGAAATGGTACGGGAGAGCACTGCGCTATTAGAGGTGGATTATTATTCATGTTCTGTTTTTGGCAGATGGCTTAATACATTAAAACGGACAAGAGAGCAGTACAGACAGTGTGGCATCATAGCTGTACAAATGGAGACAGCCCAGGCAGAAGCTCATTGCAGTTTGGGGAGTGACTGGGAGAAGAAAATGGCTCTGTCACACTTAATTAAAAAAAGCAGCAGCACAATACAGACAAAGGCCAGTGATAAGTATTGTCCCTGCAGATGAAGCATTATCTACCTTGTACAGTCCATACAGTGCCATTCAGCTCCTCTGTTTACTGTCTTTATAGGTGATGCAGCTTTTTACTGATGTTTCAGTCATAAAGGAAAAACAGCTCCTTAATCACCCCAAGGTCAGTCAAAGAGAAGAAGACACTGAGGTTGGACCATTCCTTTTCCCCCTTTCCTTTCTTCTTAGACAAATGTAGTTCTAACTGCTATTCTGACCTCTGGCATTTCTGTTCCAGTACTTAAATGTGTATAACTGAATAGCAGAGCACCTTCCTGAGAACTTTCAGCTAACTTTTTGTTGTTTTCAGTGCAAGTGTCTTTTTTGGAACATAGCTGCTAATGAAAAGCAAGGGACTTCTATCCCCTAACTTTCAGAAAATATTTTTTCTGTGGCAGTAATCTTTAATTATATTCAGTAGCGACTTCCTTCTCTTTGGAGTTTGAGTATATTAGTAGGTTCAAAGTGTCAAGAGCATTCTTTCAAGTGTATAAGGTGCACTAGTTCTATTAACAGATTTTCAGTTTGCTGTGATCAGTTTTTGCTTCACGCTCAGCATTAAGTGGCTTTGTACCAGCTTGCATTCAGATCAAGCATAGCACGGTCTTCTTCACCGTTTGTCCAGCTGTACCCTGTTGCAGGCGGGGTACCAGATGCAGCCAAGGACAACACTAGGGCAAGATAGAGGCCACGCTTGTCAGTCAGCAGCAGTTCTCTTCACGGTAGCGTGTGTGCTGGACACAAGGATAGCGGACCTTCCCAGTTTGGCATCTCTGCTAGCTAGGACTGCTGTAATCAGTAGAAAGATGTGGGAGCACTGCCCCAAGACTATTCAAAATGTGCCACTGTTGCTGGTGCTCTGAATTGCTCACAGGAGGGATTTAAATCTCAAGCAGAAACCTGGTTAGTTTGCATGGTCTGCTAATTTAAATGCCTATGGAACAGTATGAATGCTTCTAGTGTTGCTGTGCGCTCTCTGTGTGCAGGCATAGTCTTGGTGTCTGCATGGTTCTGTAAGGTGTTGCCTGGCCTGGAGTGCAGCCTGTTACACTCACAGCCATTGTCAGGTGACATGTAGTCATGGGTATTTGTAGATTACCTTAGATAAATCATGTACTTATTCCTGTACTTCGTACTGCAGAAGACTGTGTCACTACTATAGTTTCAATATTTATGGAAGATGTTTTATTTGAATTGCTTTACAGAAGTTAATTATATTCATTTTATTACCATTTCATTAGTGTTACTTTATAATGCTACTCAGGCCAAATCACTTTCCTTCAGTCATACGTGAGAAACTGAGAAAAGATTCTCGAATTACCTGTTTTATTCTGGACATAAAATAAAGCGCTTCAGTGCAAAGCCTTACTACAAAGAGAAATGTCTGAAATGAGCGTATAATAAAAATTATGCATAAAATCTGCCATAGGCCCAGTTATTCTTCACACAGCTGTATTAACATGAAAATATATGTATGTGGACAGAACACATTCTATGCTCATAGAATCACCAAGGTTGGAAAAGATCTCTGAGATCATCTAGTCCAGCCATCCACCTGCCACCAGTATTTGCCCTCTAAATTATTACTGTCCCTTAGTATATAACATCTACACGTTTCTTCAACACCTCGAGGGATGGTGACTCCACCACCTCCCTGGGCAGCCCATTCCAGTGCCTGACCACTCTTTTGGAGAAAGAATTTTTCCTAATGTCCAACCTAACCTCCACTGGTGCAACTTGAGGCCGTATCTTCTCGTCCTATTGCTAGTTATGCAGAAGAGACTGATGCCCACCTTGCTGCAGCCTCCTTTCAGGTAGTAATAGAAAGCTACAAAGGCTCCTCTGAGCAGTCTCTTCTCCGGACTAAACGATCCCAGTTCCATCAACTACTCCTCATAAGGCTTGTGCTCCAGACCCCTCACCAGCTTTGCTGCAATTCTCTGGCGCACTTCAGGGCCTCAGTGTCTTTCTTGTAGTGAGAGGCCCAAACCTGAATGCAGTACTCAAGGTGCAGCCTCATCAGAGCTGAGTACAGAGGGATGATCACCTTTTGCTCCTGCTGGCCGCGTTATTTCTGATTCAAGCCAGGATGCCACTGGCCACCTTGGCTACCTGGGCACACTGCTGGCTTGTGTTCAGCCAAGCATTGACCAACATCCCCACGTCCTTTACTTCCACAGTCTTCCAGCCATTCTGCTCCAAGCCTGTAGCAATGCATGATGCTGTTTTGGTCAAAGTTCAGAACCCAGCACTTGGTCTTGTTGAACTTCAACCTGTTGTCCTTAGCCCAGCGATCCGGCCTGTCCAGATCTCTCTGTAAAGCCTTCCTACCCCCAGGCAGATTGACACTTCCAGTTTGGAGTCATCTGCAAACTTATTGAGGGTGTACTCAGTGCCCTCATGTAGATCAGTAAAGATATTAAACAGGATGGGCCACAGTACTGACCTCCTGAGAACACCACTTGTGACCAGTCAGGACCACTCGTTCAAATGTCATCTTCTTCCAACTGTACTATATAGAACAGGATGAATAAAAATGGCAGTTTTGCTACTACTGCCTCGCTAGTATAGAAATCAATTTCTTTGCTGATGCCAGGTGCCATTTGAATTGGCACTTAGTGATCCACTAGAGACAGCGGGGAAAATATGAACGATGTCAAGAGAAAATGCATTTTTGGAAGTAAAATCAATTCTTTAAATTCATCTCAGTTCTTCATTTTACAAATTTCATTACATCCAATTCTGTTACAAAAATATACTCTCAGTATGGCCAATAATTGGAAGAAGAATGTTCACGTGGGTTTAATAATTAATTTATCTGTCTTCACATGTTCCAGTTTTCTTCAATAAAATATAATCAAATTATGGAAGATCATAATAGTCAGTGCAGATAAATTCTTACATGTAAAAGACTTATCCTAAAAACTTCTTGTCTGTACGTAGCAGAAATTCATGCTGAACTAATTTCATCACTACCGGAACACAGTAATTGAAATGTTTGCAGGAGCTTTTACTGATGTCGTATACTTTCAATCTAGCTGTTCCTCATCAGTTTCTCTGTTTGACTAATGCAGTCCTACCGTACTGCTCAGGAAGCAAGATGTGATCTGCTGCTTGGATGGCCCCAGAAAATATGAAACAAAATTGTTTCAGCTATAAAACAGTACAGAAAAAACAGCTTTGTTTTGTTGCCATGCCTTTAGTATGAATCCTTGTTGTGGTCTGTGTTTTAGTTTCCTGCAATGAAGTGTCTGCAGTTGTCCAATTCCCATTCAATTATTCTGCGATGCGCAATAACAAGCTTATGCAAAAAGGAATTACAGTGCAATGACTTCAGGAGCCTAATGTAGAATGTAAAGGAGAAACACACCCCCACTCCCTTTTTTTCCCCCCCCTGAAATTCTAATTTTGTTTTATGACATATGGTTTTCCATCTGTTCATAGATCAAACAAGCTTAAAGATGGAAGCTTTAAAAAAGGAAAGTAAGCTTTTTCTAAAGCAGGAAATAGTATTGCTGTTGAGAAATCACACTGGGTTTGGTGAAATGAAAGGGAAAAGGCTCTAGGCACTCTGGTAAGTTTGTTGACTTTACAAGCATAAGCTGTGCTGTGTGCAGTCTAAGGTTTTGAGTTTTTTGAAGCCCCTTCTGTGTATGCTGGGTTAATTGTTTAGTACTTTACTACTAGTCCCTCTTTTATTTCCCTTCAGACACTAGAATCTTTGGGTATTACAGTAGGCGATTACAGTCAATAAGAGAAAAATAATAAATTGGGGTGGGAGGGGGTGACATGGTGGCTGTGGAGAGCAACATGGTTTTATATCTGTCTGCCAGGTTAGAAAAGCAGGAGAATGTGAGCAGGGTAGGATTGTGTGGACAACAAGAGAGAAGACGACCTTTCTCTCCAGAGACAAGGAAGCACCTCATCGGAGGCAGTGTGACCAGCAGTGAAATGTCAGAGATGGTTGTGAACAAAGCAGTGACTGTGACAGTGGGCCTGGCTGAGGAATCAGTTGGCATTATTGGAGGTACTTGAGGGGAAGATGAGGCTGTTAGCTTAAAGCTTAGATTTATTAGACACCTGTCTCCAGGATATTGTAACGTAGTCTGATTTGTGACCACATTTTCGAAAAATGAAACCTTAGTTTAGATCACAATTGATTCTATTACTTTATGCAACCTTTACCTAGTAATACCCAGTAGCAGGCATTGTCTTACATACAAGCTAAAAAAATAGCCTCAGCAAAATAGAATGCAATAGAGGCTGGTTCAAGAGGGATGAATACACAATAGTTCTGCAGTTTTGAGTCCTGAATTTCATTTGAATTATAGGGTTGCCTACACAGTGAGTACTATTTTTAGCTGAGAAGATGGGTTTAATTTACAATAACAGTTTCAGGTGATATTTCTCAGGTGGATACGCTTGCTGAAGTGTTAGAAATGTTAGTATATTTCTATGTGCTACAGTCCTTTGACCAGCCCTGAGAACATTGCATTCTGTGAGGAAAGTAAGGAGTGTGGGATTAGGAGGCAGGGCAAAGTGATCTCATTTGAAATTATCTTGGCTTCTTCTTGCAACTGGACAAAGAGTTTGGTGAAAATAGAGATCACTGTTACCCCAATAGCTGAAGTGGTTTTTTTCTTGTTTGTTTTACTTTACCAAATACAAATACTCTGTTCAGTTTTCTGGAGGTCTATGGGCAGATGTATTCTGTGCTCAACTTTTAATCAAGTTTTAGGCTCCAATTTACTTTCCAACTGACTCGATGCAGTAGCTGTACTTTTGCCATGAGCTGCCGCTGATAAATTTTGTCAGTGTGATTTCTTCAAAAAGAAAGACAAAGCTGAATATGGAAATGATGTACCTCACTAATGCTGAACCTTCCTGTGCTTCTAGTCACACTGGCTATAAATTCTAACAGTTCCAGTTTGATGAAAGCAGGCAGAGTTACTTTCATGTCAAGCTATGGCACAAATCAGCTAAGCATTAGGACAGTCAGATTAGGGGCAAATTGTTTGGGGAGAATGCGTGTATCTTTGTTGCATTTGTTTTTGCTGTATTTCTTCGTGACATTTGTGGCATACATGCACTCCATATGAAAAGGAGTGGAGCTGTCCAGAAGGGTAAAATATGGCAGGAGTTTGCCAAGAGTGAAATGTCAGGCAGAAGCTACTGTGTTTTCACATTTATACCTTCTGTAACAATCTATGTAGATTTTGGGTAAGAAATGTTTCTTTAAGTGGTCATATTTTGGTGATAATGGAGTTAAGTTGTTACCTAAATGTACCAGCAGTGTAGCATTGCTTCTCCAAGGTGCGTACCTACAATCTGAGCACCAGATCCACTGAAGAGATCATTTAAGCATGTTCTTAGCTATACTAGGTTGCCATATTGGCAGTTCCATGAAAATTCTTTATAGTGTAAGTCACTGCTTACACCCACCATGAAATGTGATGAGGTTGTTCTAGCAGTATGGGTCAGAAGGTAAAGTATTACTCTAGTCTGAACAAATAACAGTTGGTGTTAATTCACTTACCAAAGGCTGCATTACTGTGTTTAAACCAAAAGTATTTCAGCCAATGTTTCCCCTTACACACACTCAGTATTTTGTCCACATTTCCATATTATAGGGTATACAGCATCTGAAGTGAGTAATTCTATTTTTCATTACTATATGAACTAAGTACATAAATCTGTCAAAAATAACAAACCAGCAAACAAGTGAGAAGTCTACCATATGTTATCAAATGAGTTGGCATAATGCCTGGTTCAAGTAAGTTTGTGCCCATTGTCTAGGTAGCATATCGTATGTTCAAGTTTTGGTGAAGTCTGATACACATAGTAACAAGATTGAAGTACTTAGCTGCCAGTTTTGTGCCAGAGTGTGACTCTCAGTTGATACCTCAGTTAAGGAAAAGGAGATTGCAGTAGTAATGCTCAGAGTTTCTGAAAAAGGAAGTAAGATTTGTCCAGAAAAAGGGCTTGTTTAAAAGCAAAATAAAACAAATCATTTGTTCATCTGAGATGAGGCTGAACGTGCTTTTGTTAAGAAAAAAGGATAGTTTTCTATCTGAAAAGTAGAACAAACAAAATTAATTCCCTGAACTCTTTCTAGAGTGACACCTATTTCTTAATGCATAAGTTACTGGTGGGGGAGGCATTCCGTCCAATGGATACCTTGAGTAAAAATATAGGAAGAGCGGCTCTCCTTCTCTCCTTTCATACCTTGAAAAATCAAAATGTGATCTTAGCGCTCTTGAGACATCAGAATTCACTTTGAGAAAAGATAAATATGGGACTGCTTGGGAGCTGATTATGTTTCTGAAAACCAGTACTCTAAGGGCTCTTTTACTTGGGAACAGTTTTCTTTGTATTCTTTCTTTTACCACGTATTTTCTGACCTGTTTGTTCTATTCTGCTTTTATATTTTAAGTGTTGAGAAGGTTTATTTGTACATGTATTTTCCTTACACTGGGCTCATGTGTTATTGGCTGTCAGCTTTGGTCCTCAGCTTTTGATGATGCAGAAAATTAATGGAGTCTTCAGCTCGGGCATTATTATAATAGAGTGCTCGAGGATGTGCCATCACCACCCACAAGACTCAATAGCTCATTCTACCAATAAGCTCTTCGCCCTTTGGATTGCTGTATTAATAACCTTAATATTTTGTATTATGGTATTTTACTGTTGGCTTCAACACACCTAAATAAAGACAAGTTGTTTGAAATACACCAGGAAGAAAGGGCAAGGAAGACGTATTTTCTTTTGGAGAGCATATCTCTTTACTGGTGGCATGCTTTCTACCTACTCAAAAGCAAACTTCAAGGTGACTTATCAGTCTTAGCCAGCCGTGGTGAGGGATAACATTTTTAGAGAGCTGCTATAGAGGAAGGATGGCAGTAACTACTGTCGAGGGGATATTTTACCACTGGATTCAGAATAGCTGTGCTGATCTAGACTGGCTGCTGAGCTCTCCACATATCCAGGTTAATTTGTTCTTTTTGTTGTACTTGTGGTGATGTTTTGAAAACAAGATAAGGTGAAACAAGATCTTGAGAAGTGGGGTGAGGGTGTTGAAAACTTTTATACTGTCTTTTTGCTTGAAGGTGGAGAGTGCAGGACATAAGATGGGAAGCTAATGCTGAAGGGAGAGCACTAATATAAAGATGATAGGAAAATATGATGTATGGAAATCCAAGAGCGGATCAGAAAAGAGTATAGCAGGTGGGTTACTTGGTTGCTGCCTGCAAATAATGCTAGGAAGCTGTGGAAGGGGATTCAGTGATTCTTCCTTGCTCTGGCCGACTTTACAGATAAATTAAAATGCTAAGTCTCCCTGGGGAGCCATAGAGGACCCAATCCTAATCAAATTCTTGAACTTCAGATGAATTGTGGATCCTCTGGAGCACACAGAGGCTGCTGGTTGTGATGATGATGCGTCAGATGGTAGATAGTACTACAAGGTGATAGTCCAAGCAAGTCCATTCCTGCAAAGGACAAAACACAGTAAGCTGTGGCAGGTATCCCTTTCCCCTTCTTGTTTTATGAGGATGTAGTTAGAGCTATGTAGCTTCTTGCTATTATCTCCTTGATCCTTGTAAGGCCTTAACTCCAGGAATATTCTGCTTTCTTGGAAAAATCCTTCCTTCGAAAGATGGTTTTCTTGACCAAAGAAGCTTTAAAAATAGAAGTTAGTTTTCTTGCTGCCTCCTTTAACGTCAGCCATGCTGAATAGTTGGGCAAATAGGGCATGGTGCTCTGTTCCATGTTTTCAGATCGTGGGAGTAATTATTTCCTGTCATGTTTCTGTCTAGTATGGAGCTCTGTAACTAAGCAGACAAAATGCCAACCAGCAGGCTGGCTGGAGCGGTTCACACCAGCTCCCTTAATGCCCTGTCCCCCTGCCTCTGTGGAAGTGAAGTGCCAGAAGGCACAATGTGCCCCACAGCATATGAGCCGCATGACTATTTTCAGCCGCTTTTAAATCATCTGCTGTCTCGTATAAAAAATAATTGAGAACTACAGTACAAAGCCAATAGCTCTAAAATAGCCCGACTCATAGAAGATGGATAGTCCAGAGGAAACATGATCCTGCATGACCAGGCATCTCTAGTCTCCAGCCTGCTTAAATGCAGCTATTTTAAGCATCGGGAAGTAGAAAGTATGCTGCCTATCTATAAAAAGCTACTTTAAAATAATATTGCTAGATCCATAACTTGCAGTGCAGACTTGTATCTTAAACATGTCTTGTATGCTGGAGTCAAAAATAAGCCCTCCACCTTTTCTTTCTTTCTTTTTTTTTTTTTTTTTTTTTTTTTTTTTTAAAAAAAGTTTTGCTGATGGTAGATGGGTTTTGAAACATTTTTCTGGTTTGTTTTCCATAACTGTTAAGCCATTTCTGCTCTGGATATGTTTTTTTGTTTTTTGTTTTTGGGTTTGTTTTTTTTTTATTTTTTTATTTTAGGAAGTTTTCCTATGAACCAAGTTTTATTAATTGAAAGGTGGTTATTTGTCATTTCAGCAGCGGCACTTTCAGGGTACAGCAAACAATCTTTATGCAGCTAATGCATTCTAACCGTAGGGAATGGATTTTTGTTTATGTAGTTATTTAGTGAGACAAATATATGGGCAAAACATCCCCCAAGTTTAACCAAGAATGGTACGTAAGGGATAAGTATTAGCTGGAAGCACAAATAACAGGTATGACCACATAGAGTTTTACTGTCTACTACTGGTGAAAACTTGCAAATGTTTTCTTCAAAAATGAAGCTTCTAAGAGTTCATTTAAACCTGCTGTACAAGGCCATTTTTCCTAAATGCTTCGATAGCAGATTCACAGAAAGTAACTTAAGGTGACTTCAAAAGATCCAAAACCTTTTGAAACCATCTGGAACACTAGGCCTGTGTGATGTCACCGTGCTTTGTCATCTTTGCTGAAGATGCAGCTATAGAACTTCCCTGGTGATTCCAGGTTAACGGCCTAAGTGCAGCAAACCCTGGAAGCGGGTTATCATGTCTCCCACTTTGCCCCCTCTCCCCCTTTCCCTTCGAAAACCAAAGTCAATTAGTAGTTTCAGAACAGTGTTTTTCTACAGAAGAGCAAGGCTCTAGGGGTGGACAGAGATGCAGGGAGGTGGTTTTTCCAGTCTTCTGAGGAGCTGAGGTACTAGAGGACTTGTGTGTAGAGGACTTACGAGTAGAGGACTCGCTAACTCCAGGTGATAACAGAGTAATTGGGACAAACTGAGTAAAACGTACTGAGTAGCTCATCGCCCATCAGCATTATTAACAGTGGCAGAGAAGTGGTGGTTCCCTGATTTGCAGGTCTGCTGAGGGAGGTAGTGATCTTATACAATGAACGTTTTACAACTCCAGGACTTGTTTCTTCTCCCTCTACCACCTTAGCTAGGAATAAACTTTACCTTGTTATGTTTTCATTTGAATTTCAGCCAAGAAGTTCAAGTCCAAATATAACTAACCCATCATTCTTATGGCTCTTCTTGGAAGGCAGCTGTGGCTTTTGATTTCTTTGTTCTTTCTGAGAGGTAGGTTGTTTTTTGTTTTCTTTTTTTCTCCCTTAATGAAGTAATGAAGTTCCATGTAATAGGAATGGTATCAAAAGCTGAGATTAAATTGGTTATTGAGAATGGCCAGGCTACGAGAAAAGTGACCGCTATTGCAGTAAAGTACACTGCATTAAGCAATAAACTGTGCTTTAGTGATAAGAATGCTAGGAAAAGCTCTAATGTAAAGCAGGCTAATAAGAGCACAAGCAACGTGCTGGACAAGCAGGTACTCCCTGCTTATAGGAATGAGCAAGCCTCGCTTTTAACAAGGATATTTGCTACAGCCAGACTAGTAAGGAGACACATATCCAAACAAAACCCACAATATTGAAAGACAAGCCTACTCAGTGGTGTGCATGCTTTTTATTAATAATGTGAAAACAAGACATTTGTTGCAAACATCAGATGTCAAGGTGACTGATACCAAAAGCATCCCACGGTCATGAGGATTCTTTAGAAGTAACACTCCTAACAAAACAGAACTTGTTAACTAACTGTTGCCTTTTGAACCTCAGCATTGCTGGAGGACTATGTAGTCCAAGGGAGTCGGCAAGAAACTGAGATAATACTTGGAGATATTGGCTTTAAGATGCAACAAAAATGTATACTCTTCTGTGCAATATACCACACAAAGTCTTTATCTCAGCTTTTATTAGTCTGCCAGCAGACCTACTGAAAGTAGATTAAATAATTGGCTATATATTGCCTTTACCTGCTGCACTTAGCTGTTAGCAGCTTCCCACTCCCTGTTCTTAAGAGACTAACAAAAACCTATATATGTGACTAAAATCTTGACGTAACCATATTGGAGGAGATCTGTGTTGTAAAATAAGTATATTTTTTTTTCCAAACCCTTCCTTAATTTTGTTCTATTTGACAAAATGTCATTTTGGTGAAAGTGGAATCCTGTTGTTTAAAATCTCTAATGAATGATCACTACAGGTTTTGCTGGGGTTTGTTAATCAACAACCTAGAAATTATACTGCTGTACTGTCCTGAATGGTTGATGCTCTGACATTTGATAGAGCCCTTTTACCTGAGATGATACAAAAGTCGTAGCAAAAAAGGATTTACTTGCAAAGCAAAGACGAGTAAGGAGAGAAGTCTGGGAAAACAGAGACAGGGCAGGCAAGACAAATTTGCTTCTTTTAAAAAATCAATCCAAGTGGATTTAGAATTGAAACAGATCTAGAAAAACCATTCTTTTCAAAGGTACTGTAAAGAGGCCTGGTAGTAATTACAGACTGAAAGCACTTTGTTACATATGTTGAAATATAATGTAGTCCTTTAACAAGTTGCTAGACAGAACTGCCCTTGAGACTAAACTATCATAAGTGAAGTCATTACATTCAGATTCAAGATGTACATGTATTTTTTTACACGCCAATATCAGAATAATGATGTATTCCATATTTGTTCTTTTGCACTGTGATTAGAAAAATTTCTACTGTTATTAGAATAGTCTATCAGTGGGATGTTGTAGGGCTTGTGAATACACTAGGGAGCAGAACACCCATTAATTAATTAAAGCCTTTTAAAGAGCTATTATTGCTATATCGCAGTCATTGCTTTTTTATTACATTCTTAGATCCATGTTGTTGTAACACTGTTTCATCAAAAATTTTCAAGCTTACATATTCATCCCAATTTTGATAGGCCTCAGAGGGGGTTGATTTTCAGATCTTTCAATCTAGACTAAAGCTAAGGGCTCAGACCCTCAGCTAGCATCAGGCAGTTCAACTGTTTTGATCACAGTGTAATGATCCCGATAAGTATCTGTACCAACAAACACAGTGCTTAAAAATTCTGTATGTCCTAAACTACATGCAGTTTAGTATTAGTGGTGAAGGAACACTTGACAAATGCACATGGACTTGGGGCACAGTTTGGCACCCTGCGTTCTGCTTTTCACTGGCTGTGACACAGTGCCATGGCATATTGCTCAGAAGTGCTCTGCTGAAACCTGCCAGTATGAAGGCATGACAGTTTGACACTGCAAAACGAGTACTTTTCATCTGTGTGCAGTTCAATAATCCAACGTCATTTTCAAGTAATTTAAGCAAATGTGAAGTTACAGATTTATAGAAAAGCAAAACACTAATGTACGATTATTAAATAAGTAGGAGGAAAAGTGAAAAATCATCAGAATTTTAAGAGAGGAGCATAAAAAGTGAAACAACATTAGACTATTTCTCTGCCTCTGAATTCACTCATGACTTGAACAGGATGGATTCTCTTCTTTGCAGAACCTTTTCTGACAGCAGCATAGATTTCTTCTGGCTTCTCTCTTTTAATTAGGGGCTTCTTCTCTGGAGCTTTCATTCTCCACATCACAACAGGATGTCGTGGGCCAGTCGGACTCTGAATCTTGATAATCTTTGTGGATGCAATGTAGGACATCTTCACTGTCTGCACCACAGCGTTCATTAAATTTTTGGCAGCCTGAATTAGTGAGGTGACACTATCCAACTGTAATAAGAAACAGAAACATTAGTCTAGGAAAGCAGTCTGCTTTTAATCACAATATGCTCAGGATTAAACAACAGTTAAAACCTAAGGCTAATATAGTAAAGTGTAATTTCTTTGTTTTCTCTTGGTGTGCTTGATCATTATATTCATGTTTCATTGCTCAGTATTAAAGTGATATACAGGAATCTGTGCTGGTGAAGTGTAACGGCTTATTGAGATGCTTGTTGCTTGCCTTTGTCTAAGAAGTGTGAATTCATGATTCTTGTCTGCAGGGTATCACTGCAATTACTACTGACGGGTAATGAAACCACCTCAAAGAAGAGCTATAAAAATGTTACCTATTATTTTCTTTGCATCAGCACTAGGTAAATTCTCCAGCTGCTCCCTTCACATTCCAGACTTTCTCACGTGCTTCTGAGCATTGCAGAGATACTGTGAAGTGGCTGAATTAGTAGCTGCTGAATGTAGTCTCAATGACCAGAATTTTTAAAACTAATAAGTGTGGGCTACTGCACACAAACTGCAGTGACTGTGTGGTCTTTTTTTTTTTTTTTTTCCTTTCTTTTTCCCCCAGGAATGAGAACCTTGAGAGACAGAATGCAAAACAAACCTCTGTATCATATATTACTGTATTCAACAGCATCCTACATAGCCAAGTAAGTGTTAAAGTAAAGGTATTTTTCATAAATATTCCTGGAAATAGAAAGTAGTAAAAGTAGTATATCTTGATTCCAACTGAAAATTGGCTGACTGGGGGGGGGGGGGGGGGGAGAAGAC
>JAOWBP010051575.1:0-15204 GCA_028571105.1 Tragopan temminckii | reverse complement strand
ACCTTTTTCCTCCTTTGTTTCCCCACAGTCTTGGAAAAGCAGCCGGGTGAGCCATAACCCAACTGGGTCCAACCCAACTGGGTCCAACCCAATTGGATCCAACCCCACGGGGCCCAACCCAGCAGCCCCGCCGTGCCGTCCCACACAGCAGGACGGAGGCCCTGCAAACAGCTGCTCTACAACTTCCAAAGGTGAAAAGCCAAAGTGCGAGGCAGGTTTGGCTGTCAACAGAGCCCAGAGGAGGCGGGCAGTCATAGCTCATCCCTGGAGGACGGCGCGTTGAGGGAGGACTGGGGCGGCAGGGCGTCCTTGTTCTGCGCCTCACTGTGGATCTGGCCCTGCTGCCGCGACTTCCAGGAGTGTGTCCTGTCCCAGTCTGTTGACACGGTCTCGTTGTCCCAGATGGTGGAGGTCTCTGTGTCACTGAGGTAGCCTGGCTGCCCTGTGTAGTGGGTGGGGTAAACGAGCAAGGGTTCTGCTGAAAAGGCCTTCAAGTCTCTGGACTCGTAATACTCCATGTACTTCGCTCTAAAGGGGGAGAAAAACCATCAAGAGCTGAGTGCATGTCCATGTATAACTTGGAGCCACAAGCCAACCCTCTGAGCAGACAGGTCCCAGTGCAGCAAGGTGGTGCTGGGGTGAGTCCAGAGCAGGTCTGACCCTCAGGATTGGGGACACAGTCTTACAGTGATGCAGACAAAGCCTCTGTTACCAGACAACAAGCACCTCAGAACGGCCCACAGACCCTGCACCAGGCAGGCACACAGCCCCACTGCCACAGGGCTGTCACTGCCTTGGCCCTGCGGCAGCAGCTCTGCTGCAGACAGCCCACAAGCACAAAGAGCAGCCCTGCTCCCCCAGCCTGGGTGCAGAAGTGAGATGCATTGATGCCATCCACTTTCAGACCATTCAGCAAGTCGCAGTATATGTCAACCCAAGCCATAGAGACATCCTACTTACACAGGGTGCTTGTTGTACATGACTGGCAGAAACTCATCCACAGGCAGCATCTTGCTGAAAGGCTCCGCCCCAATTAGCTTCTGGGCCCCTTGGAAAGAGATTGCATACCCCAGGGTCCAATAGGAGTAATCGGCTTCCACCAGGTTCATGACATTGGGAACTGCTTTCTCGGGCTGCTGCACTTGCATCCTTTTCCGGCCAATGTAGCTGAGAGGGTGAAGAGACCACAAAAACTTGAACTGAAGTGAATCTGCAGCAGTGAAGACCACTCAGCTGTATTTCCACCAGGACAGGGCAGAGAGTCAATCCAAGAAGCAATCCCTGCTCCCAGAGAGCCACACCGTAACCCAGCAGTGGCATAGCTGTGAAAGGCGCTGTCAGGGCGCTGAATGCCTCAGTCCAACCCCAGGACCAGGCAGTGCCAGCTCCTCTGCCACAGCAGCATCTCTGACACCGCTGGGACCAACCAGCACTGCCCACAGAGGGCACTAACAGCCCCCACTACAGCTGTGGCACTCCACTCTGTCCCAGGGAGTGGGAAGAGCCCACTGAAGTCTGCAACCTTAATGCTCTCTGGCATAAAGCTGCGCCTCTGCCGTGGCACGGCATGCTGCTCCCCTCTGTGTGCCCAGCAGCTCCCAGGTGCCTGGGGCCAACCACTTACATAAGCTCCCAGTCTAGCTGAGCTTGTTCTATGTCATCCATCAGCTTCATCAGCTTCCTCTTAAACTGGTGTTCAAAGCGCACGTCGTCCTCGATAACAAGCGTCTTCTCCAGTCCTCTGTTCACCACCTGCAACACAGGGGCACAGATCAGTGACAGCCCCAGGACACTCCTCGCACCCAGGGATCGCTGGAGGTCAGCCTGACCTAACAGTGGCTCCCAGATCCTGCAGGCAGGGAGGCAGAGCCACTCCCAGACTTTGAGTTCAGCTACAGATCGCAAGAGTTGTCAAGAACAGCGCCCACCAACCTCTTACCTCCTTCCAGATGTAGTAATGGCTGAGGAAGCAGCCGATCTCTCCCCTGGTCAGCGGTCGGGAGGAGTAGGGGTCCCGGTACCCTGGCAGCATGTCGATGCTGAGAGCTTTCAGCTGACTCGTGTTCAGTGCTCTGAGAAACAGAGTGTGTGTCACCGTTGCACAACAATCACGTCTTAAGCCAGACACAGAGGCAAAATGGGAAACGCTGCTGACATTCCGGGAAAACTGATGGATACCCAGGACTCAAAGACCATTAGATCCATATGGGTTCCTCACTCCTCCAGGAATCTGTGCAACTTCCAGACCTAAAATGCGTGCTTTTATTTCTCATTATAAAAATGCCCTAACACACCTTACAATAGGGTGCTCAGGGAAAGGGCAATATCAGGTTAACACCGTAGCACAGAAGTTTCATAGCACCTGGATCGAAGATCTTGGCAGAAGGTGACTGCTCTCAAACACTTTTGCTGATGACTTAGAGAATCACAGAACTACAGAATGCTGTGGGTTGGAAGGGATCCCCCAGTCCCTTCCTCAGCTCAGGCTGCCCAGGGCCTGATCCACAGCCAAAGGCACCCCCAGCTCTGAGCATCCCCAGCTCTGCGCAGCTGTGCCAGCACCTCACCACCTCTGAGTAAAAAATTTCCCCTTAATATTGACCTAAATCTCCCCTCTTTGAGTCTAAAGCCATTCCCCCTTCTCCTACTGCAATCAGACCACGTACAAAATTGGTCCTCCTGCTTATAACCTCCCCCCAAGTACCAGAGGGCCGCGGAGAACTCACTTTCCATCCACAGCCTCCACGATCTTGACTGCAATCTCCTGCTCATAGAGCGTCCGCAGCATCCGGTCCCGCCTGTCCTTCCGACGCTTCAGATTGATCATGAAAATCTGGGTTGAAGAGAAAGACATCAGCCTCCTGCTTTGGGAGGAAGCACAGGGAGTCCTGATCCACTCTTCTTCCAACAGCCCCATAGAAAGAACAGAGCTCATTAAAATACCATGTGTGTTTTTGTTCCAGACTTTGGAATTTGTCCCCAGATTGGGGCTGATTTTGAAGGGGAAGGTGAGAGGCTTGTTCTTTATCTAAAAGCAGTTTGTACAGAACAGGGGAACGTTGCTTTTCCAGGATGAAAAGCTCCAAAGAGACCAAGCCTGTGTTGTATAAAGACACAGGATGCTTTGATTTTTATTTAACGCAGGGTACAATGGTCAGCTCCAGCTCAGCACTGACCCACGTGTCTCTCCACTGAGATGCAACTGCTCATATTTAGGATGACCAGCAGGGCCAGCAGCCAAGCACAAGGACACCGTAAAGAGAGGATTTTTGTAATTACTTCAGGCACTGAAATTCCACTGCTCCCCCTGCCAGAGCAGGTAGCCAAGACCTGGAGCAGAGATGTCTGGGCAGGGCTCAGCCCAAACCTGGAGGACACAGACTCCTTGGTGGAGGGCTGAAGCCCTCGCTTGTAGGTAAACAGCAGAGGGGGGGGATATTTTTCAGCCCCAGGCAGACACGTACAAGTGCAGCTTTGTATGTCGCGGAGCAAAACCTCATCCCAGTAAGAAGCAGATGGAATTCCAGCTCGGTACAAACGCAAAAATAATAAACTGGATAAATACAGCACAGCCACAAAGGGCAATGTGGAAAAAACCTACACCAGCTGTGCTGCAAACACAGACACACAGCCAACCTGGGCTCCCACTTCTCTATGTGTGCCGTGTAAACAGATGTAGCAGAATGAGCAACAAAACTGAAGAAATCATTCCCTTCTGTCACTCAAGAGCAGGAGAAGTTTCCCAAAAGACAGTTCTTTCTGTCACAAAACACAGGGATCAGCACCTGTGAACAGAGCATCAAGTGCTCACAGACCTGACCGGCTGCATGGCCACCCAGCACAGCTTCTCCCCAGTAAGGGCTGCTGCTTTCTCCATGCAAAAAGTTGGAGTCCAAAAGGGAGTGACTGGGAAAGAACTAATGATGTAAAAACACATTATACCCCAAGGAAAACATCTGGAAGCTCAGCTACGAGGAGTACGTAGTGGATGGGAAAGCAATGACAGCAAAATAGGTTCCTTACTTCATCAAATCCCATCTTGTCAGGGTGCTTTGGAGGAACGGAGACGTACTGAGAAGGCTCAATGGGAGGACGATCGACTGAAAGAGAGGAGAGATCCCAACCATCACCTGAATGTACATGCTTGATTGATACAACTGAAGATGACTACAAACGTTCACTGGGGGCTCCAGCACAGCAGGACACAGCCACTTACTCATAGCCTCAATCAGTGTGTGCACAAAGTTCTCTGTCTCTTCTTGCAGCGTTTGGTGCGACTTCAGGGGCATGGGAAGGAAACCGTAGTGCTCACGGTTGCAGATGAACATCTGAATTCCTGAGGATTGCAGAAGAAGAGAAATGAGAGCCGGGTGATTTAGGGGCAGCTTTCACTGCTCTGTTGATTCACAGCCAGAACCCCAGGGAGGTGGGCACAGCTCTGTGCTGCCAGAGCTCAGCAAGCATTGGGCACTGCTCTCATCCACAGGGGCTGGGGTTGGCTGGTGCTGTGTGCAGCTCAGCGATCCCTGTGGCCTTCCAATTCAATCTATACAAGCTATGATCCTATGAACATCACAGTGTCATTTTCTGTTTTTGTTGGCTGGCAGAATCTGGCCTCTCCTATGAAACCAATATCTACTCACTCCCTAGCATCAGGTGTTTTTAACCACAGTGAAGATTTCTCTAGGAGAGACTGAGACCAGAGAAAGGCACCTTTTTTAGCCTTTGCATTCAGAGTGATCAGAAGAAGGCAGGATGGACCTTTAGCACAAGCAGTGCCTGATGCAAGCTGCAAGGGGTGAAGCTCAGGTGGAAAGAAGTAGTCCTGCTGGATGCCCTGTTGTTCCTCTGGGTGACAGGAGGCCCTGCCTGGGGTCACACAGGATGAAACTGCAAAGCCCAGGTTATCAGTGCATCTACAGGCCCTGCCACTGCCTCTGCAAAGGATTCAGCAGGGGCTTTGCAACCAGACATCTTCCTACTTCTGTTTGCTTTGGCTGGGAAATAAAGATGAGACATTTTCACCTGTGTTGGCAAAAAACATTGAAGAAAATGTCTGATAACCATCTTGGAAATGCAGAGTCCAGGCACTGACACAGCTGTCCAGGGAGCCACGGGGTCACTGTCCCTGGGGGGGTTCCAGCCCCATGGAGATGTGGCACTGAGGGAGGTGGTCACTGGGCACAGTGGGGGTGTGCTGGGGTTGGCCTTAGGGATCAGAGAGGTCCTCTCCAACCTGTGGTCAGGCAAGCTGCTCAGAAACGTCCAAGGAAGGGAGAATAGTTGTTGTTTTCATTGAGCTCTGGTAAGGCCCTTTTATTAACTAACCACTGCTTGAATCACCACAACTGGCCAAGCAGATTTAAAAGAAAATGCAAAACTGGAGTCATCTACATTTTCTGCCTTATCTCCCTTTCTTCTCCTACTTAATAAAACAAGTACAACTGCTCCTCTCCCTCTAAAGAAAGCAAAAGCAGACAAACACTACCTGGAGTGCAGACACTTTCATGTGCAAGCCCCCCTTATCCCTGATATTCTAGAACTGTCTGCACTAATGACCCCCATGTTCCCACCTCTTGAAGTTCTGTAAGCACACTGCTGGCTGCAATGCTTGCCAAAGCACATCCAGTTGTCAACTGCAGTTAAGGTGAATGGCAGAATAAAAAATTCCTACCTGCTGACATTAATTGATTTGGCACTGATCTAATCAGCTAAGCTTATCTGTCTCTCCAGTCTCTGCTCTCATCTTCCACTGGCTTAAACTTGGTTAATCTGTGTATATTCACACCAATATTTCTGTTCCTTCTGGGATAAAGGCTACTTTAAAAAAAATCAAAGCTACCTCAAAATGGGGGGGGGGAGGGGGGAAACTTCACTCACTAGATCTGTTTTTACAGTAAAAACCCATTAGTGTGACCAGTGATGGAAAAGCTGTAGATGCTGGTGTTACTGGCAGCCTTTGTAAGGCAGTGACAGAACCCACAGCCGTGTTCAGGCACCAGGAACATCCCCCACATCCCTGCATTTCAGGTCGAGCTGAAATCCTCCTCTTTCAGAGACAGACGCAGTGCCAGCAGCCTCCTGCCCTGCCCTTTGCTCAGGAAGCCTCCTGAAGTGACGACTGTAGACACTCCAGCTACAGAGTGTAAGAATGTAGGATGCCTTCCACCCTCACAACATTCACCCTTGGTCACTGCTGCCTTGCTGTGACACAAATGAAGGGTGGGTGCCACAAAACCCCTGTCCGTGTAAGAGCTCCCATTCTCCCTGGGAGACCCGTCAGTGGAGGAGGGGAGCGGGGTACAAACTGACCACTGGAGTCAACATATGGCTTTTTGGCCTCTGAACTCCAGGCAGAGCTCTGCACGTCTGCTAGTGAATCCTCCCCATCAAAGGCTCCAGGCGTACCTGCTTGGCGACTGGAGAAGGCAAAGACCATGATATCATCAAAGCTCCAGGTGTAGTCCTGGTGGGGCGGGTAGAACATCAGCTTGGTGGAGGCCTCCTTCCTCAGGTCAATGAGGAATGTGGAATGGATCATGGGGACAGCAAAACAGCCCGTCCTCTTCCATTCCCGGATCAAGGGGTAATCCAGGGTCCTTTTGTAATAGCCCTGCAAACACAACAGGCAGGCCGCTCGTTACAAGAGATCTGCTGCAAAGATGCTCCCCAGCAAAAGCTCTCACCCTTCGCCCTCCCCAGCAGAGATGGATCAGCGCCCAGTTCACAGATTTTGAAGCACTCCCTAATTGGAAAGGTTCAGACAAGCGTTTAGAAACAATTCCCATCCCACAAGTTAAAGCTCAACCTTCTCTCTGTTTTAGCAGCTATTGGAAACTCAAACCTTCCCAATGCAAAATCAAGAGCACTTCAAACTCAGGACAGTGTTCCCTTGGCTCTCTCCAAAGCTCTTTTTGCATTCAGACATTCAGGTCTGATCCTGGGAGCACTGCTCACACTCAGCAGCCACGAAGGGCACTCCGTGTCTGCCACAATAGCACCTACACGTTATTTCTGAACGTGACTTAAACAAGCCATATCCCTGGCTGGAGGGCAAGTCACCTCTCAGTATCCATAGGCTGTCCAGCAACTCCTGCTTCTCCATCCCAGGGCAAGTAGGTTTCACACCCACCTCCTCAGCTCAGCCCCCATCGTCATCCCCAGGGAGAGAAAGGCTGAGAGCAGCATGAAGACTGTGAGCACAGCCATGTGCAGCAGCAGCTGCTCCAAGAGCAGCTTTTTCCTCCCCACATTCTGGAAGGCACATTTGCTGCTGGGTTTTTTCCCCTTCTTCCTTCTGCAGCTAATGCTGGTGTCAATGGAAACTTCCTACTGGAGAGGGACTCCCAGGGCCAGGGCTGAGGCTGGTACACGCGGGCAGTGATCCACTTCAGTCCGTGAAGAAATGCTGATTTACATCAGTGGAAAACCTGGCTGTCTCAGCAGTCAACCTTAAAAACCTACAGGAAAATGCCTTCACCGTGAAGTTACTATTTCCAACTTAAAACAACACCAAAAAACCCATGGAATAACTAACACCACTCACAAACATCTTATCTCTACATGAAACTCCCAAGAATTTGGGAAGCTCAGGATCCTTTCCTGTTATTTTTATACCCAAATAGCTCAAGTTGTGATTTTTAGAAGATGGAAAAGCATTGTGGGGAGGTATCATTCATGGTTGCCATTCTCTTATTCACTCCCCACTACCACCTCTGCTATCAAACAGACCTGTGGCATCTCCACAGCTCTGGAATACTCCCAGGGACGGCGACCCCATCATTCCCTGGGCAGTCGGTGCCAATGGCCAACCACTTTTCCTGAGAAGAAACTTCTCCTAATATCTAACCCACCTCCAGAGAACTGAGGTTTCAGATGGGGTAGAGATGCCCAGACTGTGGCAATAGATTTGCCCCTCTGTATTAATGATTCTCACACTAAAATCCTATTCTTCCTGTAGTATATGAGAAGGTAACACCAAACTCTAATTTCTGGCCTTAGCGCTTCTGTCTTTTACACATACACCTGAGCACACACACAGAGACTGTCCTCTGTGACCCCACTGCATAAATCTTGCTCACACATGAGAAAAATAACTTGCATGCAATGGAAAGCTGAAGAAAGAAAAGTAGATTCCTCCTGGAGCAGTGTCAGTACACAGAACAGCTAATCCGAAATAAGGTACAGTCAGTTTTAAGGCCATTATGCAAACACGTGGAACTACCTCAAATAAACACTGGTGTGACTGTATGCTGGTATATACATTTTTTTAAAATGTAGCTAGTGGAATTGTACGGCTTCCCCAGGCTTCTGCATAGGAACAGCATCCCTCAGATCCAGCACAGCTCCCTTCAGACGGGGCTTTCCTCACTTGAAAACACCACAACTTGCAGTCACCGTGCCCCATTCACCCAACCACCTGCCTGGGGGGTGATGCCACACCAGAAGTTGGAATACAGGAAGCGAGACTCCAGCATCGGCGCCACCAAGGTCTTGTTTTCTGCTATCAGGAGGTTCAGAGTTTCTGGGTTGGTCAGTAAATTATCCGTATCGAGAAACTAGAGAAGGAAGAGGAAAATAAGTTCGTTATTAGATGAGATGAGACCGTACGCTTCCCCTGATGCTTGCCAAGGAACATGGCAATCAGAAGTGTGAGGTATTGGCAAAAAGCACCGAGCTGGTGGGTCTGACACTGCAGGACACGACTGCTGTAGGGAAGCCCAGGGATGGCTGCCCCTGTGACAGAGACAGGAGATGGGGAAGGACACGGAGCTGCCTCTCTGACTGCAAGGAATTACTCCAGCACAGGGCATGGGGAACCAACAATGCTGAAAACTCAGGGCAGAGCACTCTGAAGAGGAGCAGGAAGAGTTTCTTAAACAGGCCCCACACCTTCACCTTGTTCAGAGCCTTCAAGACCACCACCACCGGCACCCATCTCTGCACAGCTGCTCCGCTCCACTGCTCCCTTAGCCCAGAGGGATGGCCTGAATGGCTTTAGCCTGAGGACAGAGAGAAATGCAAGGTTTTCCTTACCAGAATGTAGTCTGACCACTTCTCCCGCGCAGCACGCAGGGCAGCCTGCCTCAGCTTCATCACATGGGTGAAACGGGAGCTCGGCCAATGCTTCGGTCCCATTTCTTCTGGGTAGGACCTAGCAAAGAAAGCAGTCAAAAAAGCACAGACCTCTTGCTGCCTTTTTTGCAAAGAAAACAGCATCAGAGTCACCTCGGGCAACTCGGGAGAGGAAAAAAGAGTGGAAGAGTGCTTCTGAAGGAAAATGGCTCCAAATTTCATGCTGGCACGTGTAGAGCACACAGCACTTCCTGACAACCAAGGAGCCACAAGCACAACAGAAGGATCCCATCAGGCCCAGAGCATCAAGTCTAAAGGCAAAAACCTTTGTAACAGGGATTGAAGGAAACTGTGGGACAGATCCCTGTGCAAGGTGATGCCATTCTCTGGCTCGGAACTTGCTGAGTAGCTGACAGCAGGGACAGAGCTTTGGTGGAAGCAATGGGAAAGGGCTGATTTCTCTATTCTCTCGCACATAAAGAAAGGCAATCTTACATGCTCCACCAAAACAGTTCCAATGGGGCAGACCCCACAAAGAGAAACCACGTGCATGTTGACTGAATGCATCTCCTGGCTGGAAAGCAGCGAAGCACCTAGGGAACGCAGGCTATGCTCCCAAGAGCCAGCCCCTGCTGCTGTACTCACTGCGGGTCTTCCATCGGCCTCCACTCCACATCGTGGTAGAGGTTCTGCACATTCTTCAGCCACTCCCTAAGGATTGCAGTGGTGTTATCAGCGTTGTGGTCAGTGGCCACCCTGGAAAATAAGAGCGCAGAGAGCCCGGTTCATACAAGATTTAGGAGCAGTGTCTGCCTGTTTGGCCCAAGATGGTGCCAGGAAGGTTGGGCTCCAGTTCCTTCGCATATCTCAGCTGGTACATGGGTTGCTGTAGGCAGAACTATTTTTTACAGGCAATCTGACTGAGCTGTGGGTGTCCCTGTTCAGTGCAGGGGAGTTGGACTAGATGCCCTTTAAAGGTCTCCTCCAACTTGTATGCTCAGAGCCTTGTAACAGCCTTTGGGTTGCACGTGACCAAGATGATGCTCTTCCCAGTTGCTTCTCTCCAGCACAGAGCCCTGGGAGTGGGACCTCAGTCCAGCTGCTCACACAGCTGTGATTGATCCCACAGCACATTCCCTTAAGCTGAAGGGCTGCTAACTGCTCCACAGAAGGGCACATCCTGCACCGCCACAGCTCTGGAAGCTCCACTGAGAACTGGCAGTCCCTTCCTACTCCTTCGGGAGTACAAACACTGGGTTAAATTTAACCAAAAGAATCATCAGAAGAACACAATCACTCAGGGACAGGAAGCTTTTTTGTTGAACGTCAATTCCTGTTTATTAAAATAAAAAAAATAAGGAAAGCAGCAAGCAAATGGATGTTGGTTTCCTGCTCTCGTTATCTGCTCTTGCTCTGCATGGTAGAGCAAGGCTGGTGTCAGCCACGATGTTGAGATTTGCTTTTGACCAAGCTTCTCATCAGACCCCACAGCAAACCTACATGGCATGGATGTCGAGCAAGACAAAAACTGCCGCTTGCTGCTGAGCGGAACAGATGAAATCAGACTACTCTGTGAACTGCAAACACTTTTCAGGTCACCCACTCAAACCCCATTTCAGCAGACTCGCTCAGACCTCCCTCAACCATGCGCATTTCATTGGTCTTGTTCCACTTCCCTCCTACGCTCCAGCTGCGCAGGCACTGAGCAACAGCTCCAACATTCCTCAAATACCACAGAGAACCGTGAAAATGGCTTTTTGTGAAAATGGCTTTTTTGTTCGTGGCCATCCCCGAAGCCGCAGCGAGAGGCCACACAGCAGGACCACACCACTATCAGGTGTCACACAAACCCAGCAGAGACAACGGGCCATCCTGAAGAAGGTTGGAGCCCAGCTCACACCATGCTCTTTGCATGGCTAAGCTGGTCCCACTGAGCAGGCTCTCCCAACAAGTCCACAAGATCATCCCTGGAAGTATACAAGAAACGCGTAGACGTGGTACTTATGGACATGGTCAGTGGGCAATATTGGTGGTAGGCGGACGGTTGGACAAGATGATCTTAGAGGTCTTTTCCAACCTTCCATGATTCAAAGAGCTGACAGCCTCCGGCCAGAAGTGGGACATGGGAATGGGAACCTGGAGGCATCTCTCCATCTGCCCACAAGGAAACTGCTAGAAGGAAAATGCCATTTTACTGCCCAGGCTGTAACAGTGGTGTTATGTGGAAGGCAAATTCACAGCCCAGTAGAGCCTTCAGAAGACACCAGTGAGCCAAAGCTCTGGCACAAACAAAGGACTGCTGCCTCCAGGACTATCCACCCAGCAGCATTTCTGAGCCCAAAGTGCTCAAAGGCAACACAGCTTGTCACGCCCTGGATGAAACATGCCCTATGACTAGTAGTTTGGCAAATCATTGTTTTTCCAACTTTAAGCCAAAAAAACAAACAAAAAACTCATATGAAGAAACCAACAGTACAACAATTATCACTATTAGTTTTGGGACAATTCACATTTCACATCAAGAGAAATTAGCACTTCTATTGTAACACCTGTACCACTGCAGCCCACTTTCCCAGAAGAAATAGCAACTATGGTGCTTGCAACACCACTGGATGGAAAAAACACAGGCAAATACTTTTTTTTAATTGTTATTTTAAATGACTACAGGAAAAACAGGCAAATAAAAATATGAGCAGAACTTCCCAACTTCCCATTGGCAACAACAGCTTCTCAAGACATAAGAGGCACAACAGGATATTCTGCTATCACCACTTCTGGTGTAACACATGATCCATGAAGTGGCTGAGTATTACTGTTAAAGCCACAGTGCTCTTATTGGATGGACAGACCCACTGGACCCTAATGTCCTGAACCCATCTGGAAGGCACTAAGCCATCTCTGCTGCAGCAACCACCACTACCAACGGTCTGTTGTCCACTTTGCACACCTCCCCAGTTTTGGAAAACTGGCTTTCCTTTCAGTGGGTGAAGACGGTAGGAAGACACTCACCATCCTCATGGCTGTCTGCCATGACTTGATCACATCTTCCTTGTGTCAAAGCGGGCTAAAAGCTAGACATGGGATTGCAGACGTGGCCTAACAACTGCCTAGCAAAAGAAGAAACCCTTCCCCAACCTCCTGCTTGAGCTTCTGCTCAGCGTGCCCAGGCTGCAGCTGGCCTTTGCTACCAACGTAGCTCACATACCCCAAAGTCTCTTCAGCCAAGACCTTGCTCCCCCCAGCCTGCATCACTGCAAAGGGGTTCTTCCATGATGGATTTCAAGACAACTAAATTCAAGGCCAACATATCTGCCTGCAACTATTAGTTGCTGTAGATTTAAAAACTAGATTTCTCTAAAGAGCTATAGGATACATCGATGACTTTTGCACTACAACACGCAAAATCATAGCAACGTTAAGGTTGGAAAAGACATCTATGATCACCAAAAGTCCAACCCCAGCCCATCCCACCGTGCCACTGCCCACATCCCTCGGTGCCACATCACCATGGCTCTCCAACACCTTGGGGATGGTGACCCCACCACCTCCCTGGGCAGCCTGTGCCAGCGCCTCACTGCTCTTTTGGAGAAGAAACTTTTCCTAATATCCAACCTTCAGACTTGTGCTCCAGACCTCGCACAGCTCCGTGCCTCTCTCTGGACACGCTCCAGGCCTCGATGTCTTTCTTGCAGTGAGGGGCCCACAGCTGAATCCAGCACTTGATGTGCAGCCCCACCAGTGCTGAGCACAGAGGGACGAGCACCTCCGGCTCCTGCTGGCTGCACTGTTTGATATTTGGATCTGTCTCCTGCCGACTTTACAACCTAAAGCCTGTGTGACTTAACCAGGAAAGACTGGTGGAATGTAAGAAAAAAAATTCATCTCCTGCCACGCTTTGCAGAACAAGAAAAGGGTAATAAAAGCAGAACAGACCTCCAGATGAACACCCAGTAACATGGCAGCTTTTCTCACTCAGATCTAAATCCATTTCCAATAAATAGAAGTTAAATTTAAAACAAAGTTTGAGTGAGAACGTTCACATAGGGGGTTATGCCGGCACTATTACAACCACTCCAGTATTTACTTTGGCTTTTAGCAGCACTCTTAGCACAGACACAAGTCCTCATTGTCCATACTGAGCAAAGTAATCCCCTCCCAAAAAACTCAAGCACCATGAATAGTGAAAAATTACGCAAAATGTTGGGCTCCCACTGCTTTAATTAAGTAACATGTGAGCAGCAGCACAAGGCAAACCACATTTCACGGAGCACTTGTATTTTTAATCTGACATCTCCACACTCGGTGTTTGCAAAAGGCAGTTAATGTGGGCTCTGATGGTTCTCCTCTTTTCATTCCCAAAAGAAAGAAGAAAAAAATATATCCCCTGTTTCATTTCTTCACAGCCCAGCCTGCCCTCCCCAGCTATTTACAGGTTATTTATACCTCAGGCACCAGGTTAGAGGAGGTTTAATTATTACTATTTTTTACCCTTCATCATTGCTATAGGAAAAGTACTACCGGACAAACCCCAACGCTGCATGCCTCTGGCTGCTCAGCAGTCCAGGTCACACTGCAGCACCACTTGTGGGAAACCCCAAGGCCAGAGACCTGCAGTAATTTTCCTACTGAATTTAACATCACCAACCATCTCCATTAGCAAACAGCAGCAAGTACTTCATGATCAAGGTCTGCAGAGCGCAGAGCTGCTGGGCTGCAAACGCTGGAGCTGTAAGAGGGATCCTTTTCCTTCTTGGCCACGCTCTGAGAGCTGCAGGATGTGAGGCTGTGGGGTTCTTCCTCCCACTGCAGTGTGCTGTAATACAGCAGAATGACCTGGGCTGCTGAAGGCAGCTGGTGCCAAGACATCCATTCCAGTGAGAGCCAACCTGAGGCACCTGGATGGAAAGCATGATGGGTGACAATGATCAGGATGCTGACAGTCAGGGATGCACTGAGAATGACATACAGCAAAGAGGACGTCTGTTGCTGTAGCTGGCCACGTGTCCTCCACCCCAGGGACTCATCCAGAGAATAGCCCAAAGCCAATGGAAAGCCTGTTAGATCCCTCCTAACAGCTGGAATAGAAACAAAAATCGAGCACTGGCCATCTTCCAAAGGAGAGAACAGCCATAAAGCACTCAGAGAGAGGTTATGCAGCAAAGCAAATGGCAGCAGAGGTCTGCCCTGTTAGGTGCAGACCATTGCACGCCTTGTGCATGCTGTGTTCCACCAGCTGTGCTAGCAGAGGCACCCAAACCCTCCAATTGGGCCCAGAACCTCTTCCTTTGAGAGGGCCATCTGCCCTCAAAGCTGGGCTCTGAGTGTTCTGACAGCTTCTGTCCCTGACATGATGGGGAAACAACTAGGAATTCAAACCCCAGAGCATGAGATGGCCATGTCACTCTGCCCAGCCCCACGCACTGCTAACAACCTCCTGCACTGTTCCAACCAGACCACTGTGCACGCATGAAGAGTGGAACACTATACACAAATTTAACACCCTAAGCTCAGCTAAAGAATGCATAGCTAAGGAAGACAGCAAGGGACTTCCAGTTTTGTAAGACTTCAGTCCCCTTGAGTTGTTAGGATCTGCCTACCACTGCCCCCAGCCAACCCTGCAGCTCAGGGCAGGCTGAGCACACAGCCCCCAGTGCCCAGCAGCCCCCTGACTGGTGGCTGTGCTTATTTCGGCCACAAGTTCAGCCCTGTCAAAAATAACTGAAAAAACAAGATCCGCAGCGGAGCCCTAATATGAGTCAAATACAAACTCGAACTTGGATTTCCCAAAACAAGCGGTAAATAAAGTAACAGGAGAGTCATCTCTCCCTGCCTTTTCGTTTGAACACTGCCAGACTTAGAGAACCAATTCCAAAACACCAAAACCACCAAACTGGCAATTTCCACTGTGAGCCAGAGATAAATTACCCTGCATAGGGAACAGAGACAGGAAGAGAAAGCATGGGTCCTACAGAAATGCTCTGCTGCTTTGCAGACTTCATTTCTGCACTCTGGACCATCAGCTGTGCCCTGCAGCCGCTGACCTGTGAAGGATACCTCCAGTCCCACAGGTGTCTATGGGGTCAGGCAGCAATACACGGTCAGACCCACCAAGCCAGCTCACACAATGCG
>JAOWBP010051574.1:0-15211 GCA_028571105.1 Tragopan temminckii | reverse complement strand
GTTGCTTATGGAAGGCCTCATCAACCTCCTCCTCCTGATCAGGGGGCCTGTAGTACACTCCCACAACAGTGTCAGCCGTACCAGCCCACCCCTTGATTCTCACCCACAAGCTCTCCACTACATCACTCTCCCCCAGGTGGAGTTCAATACATTCTAGCTGCTGTCTTACATAAAGAGCAACTCCACCACCCCACCTTGCCAGCTGATCTTCCCTAAAAAGCACATAGCCCTTCATGACAACATTCCAGTTATGCGAGCTGTCCCACCACATCTCTGTGATCACAGTGAGATCGTAGCCATGCGACCACACGCAGATCTCCAACTCTTCCTGTTTATTTCCCATACTACATGCATTAGTGTACAAACGTTTTAGGGGAGCAGCATCCCCCTGCCACTCTCCATCCCTTCAAACTCCACTCTCATCACCCGTCAAGCTCTCTGTTGAACCTCAAGGTACCCACTCAACCCCAGCAGCCCTCATTTTGTCCCCTTCCCCCTTCTTACCTAGTTTAAAGACCTTTCAATGAGTCCTGCCAGTTCCTGGGCTAGGATCCTTTCACCCCTTGCAGACAGTTGAGTTCCATCTGCAACTGTCATGCCAGGTGCCAAGTAAATTGCCCCATGGTCAAAAAAACCAAAATTCTTGTGCCTGCACCAACCTCTAAACCATTTATTTACAAGGAAGGTTTTTTTTGATCCTCTCAGTGTCCTTCCCTGCCACTGAAGGGATAGAAGAGAAAACCACCTGCACACCTGCTCCATCAAGTACCCTCCCCAGTCCCTTGAAGTTATTTTTGATAGTCCTCAGGCTTCTCTCAGCAGCAGCATCACTGCCAACCTGAACTACCAATAAGGGATAGTAATCAGATGGGCAAATAAGCCATCTTCCCATATACTTTCACAGATACCTGCCTCCAAATAGGTAATACTGTATGTTCTAAATATATATACAAAATATATTTACATCAGGATAAGAATTAAAGCTCTCAGTAAATAAGATCATAGAATCGCTCAGGTTGGAAAAGAACTTAAAGATCATCGAGTCCAGCCACAAACCAATCAACTATCTTCTAAGCCAGTGGTACAAGGCAGACATAGAGCACTAAGCCCACCCCTCAAAACTAGAGTCCCACCTCCAATATCACATCACCTCAAGAAATTCCTAGCATCTTAGTTTTTGAATATTTGACCTTGCAACTTTAAAATATATTGCTATACTTTCAAATGTCAGAAGAAAGAAAAACCACAAACACAAAAAATCAAGTCACGAGTAACTGGAGCATATTCAGCTATTATATAGATCTTTATTATATGAACACAGTCTCTTGTAACAACAACTGATTCTCTCCATTTTAGAATGATAAATGAGGCATACTTTGCCAGTGATTTCACTTCACAGAAGGGGATTCCAGTTTCATTTCAAAGCCCAAAAGAGCTACAAAATAATCCATCTTCCCTCTCCACCTTCTTTAGACCTTCTGAAGTCTACCCTTGCCTTAGTTTAACCATGAGTGCCAATAATTAAGATAGCTATTTGTAGCCACATACTACAGAAGGCCTCAGGAAACAGGAACCAAACTTAGCTCACCAGAAATGTTACAAGGAATTCAAAAATAATGCTTCAGAAAGAAAGCATGATACAGAAAAACACAGGTTGTTTACCACCATTCACATTTAGTGGTGAATGGAGCTTGAGTTGGCAGCAGGTAATGACTGGTGTCACCCAAGTGTCAGTGTTGGGGCCTCTTCCATTCAATATCTTTGTTGATGATCTGGGTGAGGGCATTGAGCACCCTCAGTAAGTTCGCAGATATTACCAAGTTGGGAGGAAGTGCTCATCCACCTGGGGATAGGAAGGGTCTACAGAAGGATCTGGACAGGCTGGATTGCTAGGCTGGGGCCAATGAGATGAGGTTCAATGTCACAATCAGAAAGGTCAGCATAGTGGAAGGATGATACAGAAACATAGTAGCAAAGGGACTAGCACAAATAGAGTTGGATTACAAAGGAAAAGCACTCACCTGACACCAGAGATCATGGCTTACAAGGCAAAACCACAGGAGAGAGGGCTCCAACAAGAGACCCTTCCCTAGTGGCAGTCAGCCCTTAAATGGGGTCTAAGAGAGGTGCAGCCAGACTCCTCCCCTTCCAGTCACACAGCTGAATTGCCTTCACCTGTGCTCCCAGGGAAGATCAGGCCCTTTCCCCAGGTGATCAATCAGTGATTCAAGCTGTGACTCAACAGTTACCATACATTCAACAAGACCAAGTGCCAGGTCCTGCACTTTGGCCACAGCAACCCCAGACAACTCTACAAGCTTGGGGCAGGGTGGCTGAAAGACTGTGTGGAAGAAATGGACCTGGGGCTATTGGCTGAGATGAGCTAGCAGTGTGTCTAGGTGGCCAAGAAGGCCAGTGACATCCTGGCTTGTATCAGAAGTAGTGTTGCCAGCAGAAGCAGGGAAGTGATTGTCCCTCTGTATTCAGCTCTGGTGAGGCTGCATCTCAAGTACTGTGCTCAGATTTGGGCACCTCCCTGCAAGAAAGACATCAAAACCCTGGAGTGTGTCCAGAGACAGGCAACAAAGCTGGTGAGGGGTCTGGAGCACAAGTCTTATGAAGAGTGGCTGAGGGAACTGGGATTGTTTAGTCTGGAGAAGAGGAGGTTCAGGGGAGACCTTACTGCTCTCTACAACTACCTGAGAAAAGGTGGGCTTCGGCTTCTTCTCCCATGTAACTAGTGATAGGACTAAAGGGAATGGCCTCAGTTTGCAACTGGGGAGATTCCATTTGGATGACAGAAAAAATTGCTGAAAGAGTGGTCAAGTGCTGGAATGGGCTACCCAGGGAGGTGGTTGAGTCACCATCCCTGGAGATACTCAAGAAATATTTAGATGTTGTATTGAGGGACATAGTTTCGAGGGGAGATATTGGTGGTGAGTGGATCTTGGAGGTCTTTTCCAACCTTGATTCTATGATTCTACACTGTTAGGAAAGGGGCACAGTTTGGCCAACAGTCCAGTTTTATTCACCATCATTGCCTTTCACTTGTCATTTTGCCTGTCTTTTACAAAACGTGAATCTTGTAAGCATCAAATTTTTGTTCACCCCTTATAAACATTTCTGTTCAGGGATTCTTTTTTGATGACATTTGATGTTCTAGTGTGAAAGTTTACCAGCTTTTACTCCATTAAGTATGTAGGTTTATAGTAACTGATGAATTATATTGCCAAGTATTGCAGTTCAAATATCTGAGAATACCAACTAGACCATAGAAGTCCTAAGCATCAAGGTGGGGAATTTCTCTAACAAGAGTTCAGACTGCCTGTTTTGTCAAATGCTTCCACAATCAGTATTATTGATTATTACTTGTGGATCCATGTGAAAATAGTTTTGCCTATGTATTTGATCTCTTTTGAGGTTTCAGTAATTTTTATGAGATTACTCACAGATGTTATTTCTTGAACTCACCTTTACTACTGACAGTGTTTCACACTTCATTTTTTTTAAATTAATTTCTAGCCTCTAATAGCTAAGTCACATAATATTCCATTTATTTTCAGTGTCTGAGGCCAAAACTGATCAGTGGTGTTTTAAGTTTAGTTCTGAACTACTGAATTGAGCAAAAGGAGACCAAAGTAATCATTTAAGATCTTTCCATTTGTTTTTATTAGGAAGGTATCTAGCAGCTATATTACAGAATAGGCCTATGCTGTGGCCAATTTTGTGAAATCAGACAGATCCCTGAAAAATCCAGTCTTTCCTTGAAAGAGCTTACAGTCTAAATAATGTTAGTTTGTCTTAGCACAGATTTAGAGAACTTCCATAAGGAAAACAGTCCACCCAAAGCTGGCTGTTCTACCTGAGAATAAACAATTCAAGTTCTACTTTTAAGAATTCTGTATGAAATTAAGATGTAGAACTGTCTTTTGAGACTCTGACATTTGAAGCTGGAGAAAGACACTTGAAGTGAGAAAGAACTGTCACAGCTGAGGCTCTGGAGGGAGACAGTTCCCCTGGTTTGACAAATGGTAGCTCTACAGGATGGTCAAAACAAAGCAGGTCACAGACTTTGAATCCTGATGTCTCAAATGCTGAGATGATTATTAATTTTAATCAAAACATGTATGTTAGCTTGGCCTCTTTTTATTGAAAGTGCTTCCATCAGAAAATAAAATGTAGGCTCTGGAAAAAGTTACTTTACACTAAGGAAACAAATCTCTCAGCATGTTTTCTTTCCGGCACAAACATTAGTTTTCTGTCTCTTATTTGGGCCTGTATTAGATTAAGTACGTATTTGGCCACAGAGCTTTGAAGCTATAGACCAAAGATTTTATTTTTGGTCTAGTATTTAATAGGATCCAGTGAAACTGATTGATGCACTTAGAAAAATGCTTTTGATTAGCCTTTGTTGCTGAGCAGTGAATTCCACTGCAGATTCACCATGCGGTGCCATGGAGCATACCCACATCCAGAACCTCAGTTTCCCACATACACTGGGCAAATTATGGAAATTGGTTTAGGAATTTTGAACATTAATATGACTAGAAGCACACCTAATAGTGGATAGAACTATCTTGACAACCAGGGATGGAACAAAAACAGCTTTTATCGTTTTTTGGGGGTATTTGAAAGCAATGAAGAATCTATATGAAATAGATTCTGCAGACTGTCTTAATCCCAGAATTAGTTATTGCTGTCCCAAACCAAAAACTCAAGAGTTTATTTGCTTTCAGATGAGTTATTGCACATATGTACGAGGACCATAAGAGTGGATCCATTTAATGATGAGGTGTATGTGTCACTCATTTTTATATAATAGCACAAATCAATCCTTCATGAATAAGAGATCTGGGTAGAAAAAAAACCTGCTATGTCCCAGAGATGTTCAAAGCACTTGCCATTTGTCACAAAAATGAATAGTGTAAATAGGAATGAATTTTATCTTCTGTTCAGTTTTCAGGCTCTGAGTCTCTGCAGATATGCTCGACTCATTTGTTTGATGCAGTCCAGCTTCCAGAGCAAATAAGGGACTTCTTAACACTTATCTTGACAAAGTTTTTATATTATATCTGCGTGGAGTGTTTTCTTCAGGATCAGCATTGTCATCATCCTGCTGGGCAACTGTACAAGCATATTTCAACAAGAATAGAGACATGCTACTTAGGATAGCTGTTAACCGAAAAATAGTTCTGTGACAACCTGAGGAATTTTCACTTCATTCATGGACGAGCTGATTTATATAATGTACAGTTTGACTTTACAATTTGGTGTGATACAACAAGAAACACAGCTAAATCGCAGGAGGGTTGGTGCTATGTGAAAGGAAACTCCATGTGCTCTAACACAGAACCCTGCAATTTTCTCTAGGGACATAGATTTCATACACACCAAGAGTGTGTGTCAGTCTGTGTCCAGCCCTGGACCATCATCTCCAAAGTTCTCCATCACCCTAATGTTAAACAACGAGGTTATCAACCAGGAAACACTCAGGGAAGAGTAATTTTTTTTAATCTGGTTGCCTATGGCTTTGTCCTTGGCAACAACTCCTTCAGAGAACAGAGGAAAATCCAGTTCTGCTCTGCCACCTGCTCCCTTTCCCCCTTTCCACCCTGATCTGCTTCCCACTGCTCTGCCCACACCTTCCCAACAGGTCACATTCCACACATTGCACAGCTGTGGCCTCTCCCGCACTGATCTGAAAATATCTTTAGCTGCTTAATCGCAAATGCTAGCTGCTAACAAGGTACTCTCGCCCCCTTTCTTTATGCCTTCTCCTGGCTCTCTTGTCTGCTTCACAACCTCCTCCACCCAGTCCATTTTGATTTAGTGGCGACAAGAAGCAATTCTCATGCCACCAAAGAGTAAGCAAGCAAAGCAAAAATTATGGCCAGGGTGGTGTATCCTTCTATTCAGCAATTTATTCTCATGGATAGAGAATTTCCCAGGGTTTCAGGAAAAAAAAATCAATTCCCACAGTTTAATGCCTGTAGGGAAGGATGGGGATATTCCAGGCAGTACACAAAGCAGGAAAGGACCTCTCCCTCTGCAGGGGAGGTTGTCATTGGCACTGGTCATGAGAAAAAATATGGATGTGGGGAAGGTGACAGGAAGCCATAGGTTAGAAAGGCATGCCCATGGGTGGATTGGGCTGCACAGAGGCATATCTGATGCTTGCAAGTTGCAAGCATTTTGTTTAAGGTTTTGCAGGAAAGAAGGATTCTCAAGGAAGACTGTGAAGGTGAGACCATGCAGTTACCATTTTCCTCTTGTGACCTTTTCAGCTATCCAGTGTTATTTTAAGTTCTCAACTCCTGTGTGAAAATACTGCCAAGAGTGCTAAGTTTGAGAATTGTGCCATATAATATGGATTTTATATATACATATGACTGGATCTCATCTCTCATGAAATTCTTGGCTTTTCCTGTGTTTTGATAGCAGCAACAATTTTTCTGGACTTCAGCAGCCCAGACAGCTGAGCATGCAATAACTAACTACAAAGTACGTGCACATGAATCTCTCCTGTGCTCTTACATCTAACCCTGAGCTCACCAGGCTTTTGTGCATTCCCAGAGCACCGGTGCTTCTCAGGCAGATAGCTCACCCAGAATCCCAGCCTGTGTGTGCAGTAACACAGGCACATTAAACCCTGTGTGCTGGGGTCACATAATGTGCACAGAACTACATGTGAGACACTTACCTCGTAGAGGCTGCAGAAGCCATCAGCATTCATTCACAGCACCTCCAGAAGTTCTGTGAGCAATCCTGAAAATATGACTCTGATCATGCTGCTTGAGAAATTCAGTTCACCTGCTGAACCTGCAAACAGCCTTTACCTGTCCTGTAAAGATACTGTTGGAGTGGTCAGAATACTTTCTGAAAATAGGTTTTCTTCACAGAAAACAATAACAAATATCCGTCTTAAAGAATGGAAATAAACAAAAACCTTCTCATCACCTGGCCACTGTCAGTGATTAAAGGCATGCACTCAAATATTTTTGACGAGCTTGCAAGCAAGGTAGTCCTCAAGAGTAGATGTGTCATGTTTGGCCCTTTATGAATGGATGAGTGAAGGGAAATGCCCATGGGGAATCCTGAAGTACACAGTGCTGCTCCCATTTATCAGCATCAGTGCACACTGTCAGTGCTGAGAAATTTGCTGGAGGGAAAAGATAGGGGCTAGAAGAACAAAAAAAAAAAAAAAAAAAAAAAAAAAAAAAAAAAAAAAAAAAACCCAATATTGTGACTCAGAGTATCTGTTATTTGGGGTTACTGCTAGTGACTGACAGTGAAGGGTGTGAATCTGAGCACGTTTTTAACTGCGGAATTGGGCTCAAACCCCTCAAGGTCCATCCACAGACTGACATCTAGTGGAGGTAAAATGTGGGCTGCGAAACTGAAATTCTCATCGTCTCTTCAGTCCTATAGATTGAATGTATTTATCGTGGATGTTCAGTTTACTTCATTTATTAATTCAATTTATGACATATAAAATAATTTAATGAGTCCATCTATTAATACTTATAAACTAAAGTAGCAGGAGACAGATAAATTCATAGCATTTCATTTAGCCTACACAGACAGAATAGGATCTAAATAAATCCCATCAGAACAAGAATCTAACAGTGCTTCACCAGCAGATTCCCTTTATAAGGTAGGGCAACGGGACTAGGATTCATATGGTATCCGTTAAGAAAAACATTTGATTTTGGAGCATTTCTGAAAGCCAGTCTTATATTACCTCTAAGAAATAGTACTTTAGAGGATTCTGTTGGTAACTCAGAAGTTGCTATATACATTCTTTATCTCTCTAAAAGAGAAAGGAGAGCTATTAGGCTGATGAACAGATACAGAAGAGAGAAATAAAAGGGTCCAAACATCAGTTCTCCAGAATCATCTTTTTGGGCTCTCTCTCAACTATTTAACTGTGAGAAGAGCTTAATATTATGAGAAAAGGGCAGTGAAAACTACTGAATGTTAATTTTGATACAGTACTCTGAAGTACATGAAGATCTAGTTAAAAATCTCAGTTTTTACTAATTTCTTAGTAATTGTGTATATCAGCTTTTTTTTTCCTTTGAGAGAAGCATACAACCAAAACTTTATAAAAGGGAAAAATTGTTGCCAAAGTAACAGTTTCAGAAGAGCCATAGATTTGGGGATGTTTTACTGCCTTTAATTTGAAAACACAAGAGAAATCTGCTGAAACTTTGTTGTTATCTTTGTGGACCTGAAAAGAAGAAAGCTGTGTTTCTTTTAAACAAATATTCAAAGACTGTCCACAAAGTGCATCTAATCGTGAGGGTGAAATGGATCTTTGATCCATGCATGTTTCATATGATTTGTTTCCCACAAGATCGCATCAGTAGACGAAGGTCAGGTGATCTATAAATTATTGTGATTTTTATATCACCATCTTAACTTTCTTAAGCAGCCACAGATATAAATTAAGTCACATAGTTTCCTTTTTGCATGTGCTGATTGTAAGATTCAGCCACTGCAGGAGTCATTAAATTTACATGACAGGATTCTGATTTTCTTTAAGTTTAACTTTCTTTAAGTTTTTCTTTTTTTAAGTTTAAAAAAAAACAAAACACACTTCTTAATGTCTGAGTATAATGCTATGGAACAGCTCACATGTAGATAAAGGGAAGTTCTAACAGAGAGGCTGTCCAGCTGTTCACCTGTGCAGAGTCATCCAAAACTCATACAAATAAAACCACCTCCCTGGATCTGTATCCATCTGCCTCGTATTATCTACTTACTAGATCCAGAATTTATTAGCCTCTTCTCACATAATTTTCCAGTCCGATGGTACCTTAATAATGCTGCGAGCAGTTATTAAATAGTATAAATTAATCATTAAAACAACTATTAACTATTAATACCATGCAAATACAGACATGTTCAAGACACTGTTGGGGATGGGCGAGCCTGCTTTTTAATCTGAGCGAGTGCTGATATTTGCTGAATACAAATACCAGTTTCACTGGAGGGGTAAATAAGAGGTGTAGCCTCACTTAGTAAGAACTTAGTCAAAATCTCCTGAGCTGTTTTTCCAGCTAGAAGCTCCATCTGGTTTGATGTACCAAGGTAACATATACACTTGCCACCTACAGTGCTATTTTCGCCTGCACACGTATGACTTCTGTGTAAAGACTGAAATTTCCCAATATATCATGCTCAATGGGGAAAAAGAGGAGTCACTTGTTAGGACGAAAGCAAGCAATGGAGACAGCTTTCATTAACAAAGGACAAAGGTTTGTAAGACCGTCGTGTTAGGCAAAGTATGGTGTGTGCTTTCATTCCTGAAGAAAGGAGTGCCTGCAATGAGGAATCTATTATAAATCACATTTTTAGTGAGACTGGCAAAGCTGCATAACTCTGGCCTCAGGGAATCTGTCTAATTTGTCAGCTAAAATTCAGTCTCCTGATAGAAAACGAGTCCATTCATGCTTCGTGAAGACTAATTAGCCATAGAAGGAATCTGTTCGGGGAACTGTCAGTAGTGATGTGGTGTGGCATAATCATTGGGCTGGAGCTTCCACAGGGAGATTGAGGGAGTTTCCCCGCTTGTTGTGCCATGCCTTAGCCCCCTTCCCTCTCAGGTCTGTATGGCTGTGCCACTTCACGGCACAGTCAGCAAAATGTCCTGGAAGGGAAGTCTCCCAGTAAAGTGTCTTGTTTTGCAGAGAAATTTGCTCTGAGTTCCTGGTGTCCTCTGTGCCTCAAAGTGATGGAAGTTTGCTGCAGCCAGGATAGCCGACAAGAAGCAAAACTTGCAAGAAATAGTACGTTTTGTTAGACCATTAACTAAGTCCCTCTCGAAAAAACCCAGATGAGTTCTCATGTGCCCAAGTCCTTCTCCAGGCCTGCAACAGAAACTTCTTAAAACTTAGTCACTTACGTTTGAAGACAGAAGGAACATGAATAGCACACAGCAAATGTGATGTGCCAAAAATAACTGTGGGAAGAAGCGCTACTTAAATTCTTAAGAACTTATTTGTGTAATCATTCACATACATTACGAACTGGAAAAGCTCCAGCATTGGGTAAATTACCGCAGATTTAACACTTCATATATCAGAGAACAATTTTATTTTCAAGCTGCAAATCACAGTTTAATTTCATTCCATGGTGCTAGACACAGTGTGGGTTTCTTTCTTCTGAGAAATAACACCCAGTCCCAAACTATCTTCCTTTGTTATAGAAGGGCTTGGTTAAAAAATACTGTTACAGAAAGATGTTTGTTGCAACTGAAAGTATAATGCAGACAGGCTGAGTAAGGCTTACTTCAGCAGCATGCAGAAGCCCGTGCAAGTTGCAAGAAGCCAAGTATTCACCAAGGCTGGGAGGATTCACAGCCTTACCATAATGCCTATGTTTAAGTTTCTTGAGGTATCAAGGCCTTCCTATTTGATTTAACTCCATCAGATTTATGTGTTTGTTCTATTAGAGGGCATCAATAACCAGTCTCTTCTCAGGGTGCTGTATAGAAAAGAGCATAATTGTCTGAAAAGAGGCCTATTAAGTGTTTGCTTTTAAATCAAAGAACACTTTTGAAATATTAAATAAAGAGGGACTACAATATATAAGTCACTCCAACTCATCTCAAAATACTGATGCACATTAATGATTTACTTTGGGTTTTTACATCTGTTTGCTTTCATATTCAGAAAGTTGCATTGTTGCCTTAGTAGCCCCAATATCTCACACAATTAGCCTATTCTTCATCTAAAGTACACCCTCTTAAGGAAATTCATACAGGTTCTCATGAGAGCACTTTTACTTTTTTCCCCATTGTTTGCAAAGGAAGAAATAATGACTTGTTTTGTTCTGAATGGGCCATTTCTGTCTTTTTTCCACCCCTCTCCTGTCCCACTAATGATACCTGAGATTTAAACACAGCCACAAATTCAGCCACTGGGTTCACAGTTTAACAGTTTTCTGATACTTAAATGAGTTGTGGTGCTTTACTCCCATACTGATGCATCACGATATGACTTGAAGAGCCTTTCTGAGAATTTCCTCTCCTTATTTTAGAGGATACTTTGATTCTCAACAATCTGGCCTCTCATAAATTCATTTTAGCAAGGGCAGTGGAGCTCTGCTCTGCTACACTGGGATTTTACAGGGGTATCATCAACTAGGGCATGTGTCAGCCCCTCTTACTGTCCAGGGCTTGCTCATTCAGTGCTGAGGAGTGCTGAGGACAAAATCCTACAGCATCCATCCACAGAGCAGGTACAGCTCAGGTACAGCAGCCATGTGCTCAGCCGCCACACTATGCTGAAGCCAGAAAAAACAAGAAGACTTGTTGAGCACTGTGGTTTACATGATAAAGTTTGTTCCAGATGTTGATTTAAAAAAAATAAAAAATAAAAAATTAAGGGGATTTATTCATACTGATGGAAAAGAAATGAAAGAAAGAAATGCAAGCTTGAAGCTTCAGAAGAGGTTCAAAGCTCAATATTCTTTACTTGTCGCATAATCTTTTCTCATCACTCATTGACCTCTGGCAAACAAAGAGTTGAGCTGACAGCAGCTTCCAACTTCCTTTCTCAAGCCAAGTTTCTCAGAAATACCTTCTTTTTAAACTTGTATGTTAACTTCCACAGGCACTCTGTCCAAAAATCTCTCTTCAAAACACCATTCTACTTGTTTTTTGCATTTAAGAATCTTGCTAAGAGGACTTCACAGTGAGTTAGGTAGGTAGGTCTTTTAAACATGAATAAAAGAGAAACATTCCATAAGAAGCAAAGCCAACTTGCTTATATAAAGAGGCGATTTTCTTGTTCTGTTTTGTTTTGTTTTGTTTGTTAGTTTGTTCCTTTAACTATAAAAATGTCTTCTTAATTCCTGTATGATTTCTCTGAGGGGAAAAATATCTCAGGTCCCTGCAAAACAATGTAAGTGAGATTCCCATGAAGGAGAAAATATTGATCAATTTAATGATTAAACAAAAAGAGAATGTGTAAATGACTGAGGAATCTATCAGGGAAACATATTAACGGCAGTTTATCAATGTGTCTACCTTTGAATTCTTAATAATTCACTTAGATGAGCTGCTAATGTGGACTGAGTTAGCTCTTGCTAATATTAAATGTACAGATAATAAGGTGTTTTTTCTATTTCAATCATTAAAAAAAAAATAAAATCCCCAAACATCAGGCTTTGTTCCATTTGTGTGAACATTTTTAAGTCTATCTGTCTTTGAGCTGATCAAAGTTTTCCAAATTGTGGACAATCTTAAAAATCTGAATTGTTCATTACAATGAACCACCTTCAGCTGAGCTCAGATGGAAAGTAAATTGCTTTGGAAATGGAAGTTGCTCAGGAATTTAGAAGCTTCCACTGGACTGATACAATGAAGAGCAAACTGCAATTACCATCCACAGTTATTGCCTCTCCCTTACTGTTCACTTCCTAAGCTCTGAGCATCACTGTCAACGCACAGCCACTGAACCTTGTCTGGTTTGCTCTGTGTTAGATGGAAAACCCTTGCACTTACATGTCAGGTTTGATTTATAAATATTAACACAAATTTCATCTCCTTCCCACATCACTCTGTGAACTTATTGGAAAAAATACCAAGATCTGCCCCTTAAATGAGTTCAGCACAAGTACCAGCAGTACAGTACTATGGCAGTTCCCATAGTGCTCCAGTAAGGATAGGAACAGCTTGCATCTCAGTTTGTATTCAATTTGAAGCCCTTTCCCTGGTGACCGAAAGATGGTACGCATTCAAACACGATCAATACTTGCTGTTGGCATAGCACCAATCCATGTCCGGCAAGCTTCCAGACAGAGAGGTGTTATTTGTACTGGGTGTTGTGGAAGTGGTTAGAAGGCCATGACTGACTGTGAAGGATGCCTAAGAACAGGGGAATGTCTGTCTCAGAGAGATTGGCTGTTACTAAGGGGGTGAGATTTGAACCAATGGCCGTCAAGCCAAGGGTTCTGCAATTCATTAGTTGCTTCACATGCCAAGCCTCTCCATCCCACCATTTAAGATTCATCTTATTACAGAACTTGTCTTTGTATCACACAGCAAAATATTGCTGGCTGCAATGCATAGATATGTGTTAGCCAGCCTGAGGCTGTAGAAGAGCTTACAAGAGCCCACTGGTAAACCAGGATATCAAGTTCTGACATCCTCCCTGGTGCATTTTTTTCCTTGCTCCAGTTGGGAACTTGCTTGTTTAGTACTCATATTAGGTATATGTTATCTTCTCCTCCATGAACACTTACAAATTATAGGAAAAAAGCAAATATTCCACCCATTTATGACCACCTCCACGTTCTTCCCCTCCCGCTTCTCCAAAAGCTGTCCCACCAATCTCTCTCAGACAGCTCTGGCCACACCTGTTGTTGCAAAATGATTTCAATGTGTGCCTTTCAGAAGAGTAGAGGGATGTGAGAGGAAGCTGTGGCTGCACATTAGCCAGCAGAGGCTTGACATGCACTTTTCCTGTTGTCAGTTTGGAAACTGTGGAGTGGAGCAGGAAGGAGTTTCTGGTTGGTGTGCACATTTTCTCAGTTCAATTTAGCTGGAATACCACATACACATGTGGTTCATCCTCAAAAATGCCATATCAGGCCCAAAGCCAATGCAAACACCAAGTCCATCTTCCATATATAGAATGAAAAATAAATAATAGTTCCAGATCACTTCAAATTAGAATGTGCATGCAAAGAGAGGGAGCAGTAAAATGAAGAGGGCTCTGATAGTAGTTGCAGAGTTATGCTGAATTTGGCTCTTAAATAGTTTATGTTGTGGAAGGCACAGCTATTTCCTCTAGCTGTCATGCTTTAGAGTTGATTGTAATACAAATAAAACATGCTCAAAAACAGTAGACCAAAGATCTCAAAGTAAGGTGTCATAATTCTTTAGGATAAGAATTTGCACAGGCTTAGTGGGAATTAAGGTACCTGTATTCCATGTAGTTTCGGGGAGAAAGCAAGACTTCATGCTCCACTCCAGTGTGAAACTTCCCAGCTTCATTCCTGGCAAAGATGTGGTAACAAGTGTCATGATATTTGTTGACTTTGTTTTCAGAATATTGTAAAAGTCTGCAAAATCATCTTCCCCAAACTCAGCACTTTGTAAAAATGATCAAAGCTGACATTCAAACAGGCTGACATCTTCAGATCTATTTATTTTTCTTGTGTCTTAAGATCCCTTCATGGATATAGAGCAAATGAAAGTAAAACGAGAACTTTACACGAACTGCTGCAACTGAAATGGATTCAGACCAGTGTTTGATTACAAATCAAGTTAGGAAGAAGAAAAGAGAAAAATTAACTTTGTTTGCAGGTGGTAGGTCACAAAAAAAATTAAATTAAAAATAAAAGAGACCATATAAATTAATAAATTATTCATGGCAATTAGTTTGCCAAGCGTAAATCCATGAAGTTTTTATTGAGAATAAAGGATCCTAGTCTGGCTTTCTGGCTGGATTCCAGATAAGGTAATTACATTGTGCCTACTTAAATTTCCCCTTCAGTTCAGCATGATATATGTGTCTTACTCTCCAAAAACTGTTGTCTAACAAATCTAAAGCCTGCCACTTGTCTTTTGATGGTAGATAGTTTCAGGTTTTGTTACAAGATTCTTTATACCCCTTTCACTGTTAATCTTCATATTTCTTAGCCTGATAGCACTAAAAAATAGGGCGTAAGTCACAGTGTTGCTAAATCCTAATACTTCCAGTATTTTCATGCAATTAAATATTTTAATGCGTGAGCCATTCTGCAGAAACGCCGTTCAGCCCAGAAAGCACACAAGCTTCTCCCAACCCCTCAAAGCTGCTGTGTGCTTTTATCATTAGTCAAGAGGTAAACTTCAGCCTGGCTACTTTCCACAGATACAAACCTTAAATCTGAATGCTTCCCTGGAGGCTAGGGATTATGTGCATGTGACTCCACCTTTCAGAGCAAGCTTGAAAACTGTTCAAAAGCAGCCAAAGGCTGTTCCTGCAGCTCCACCTTTTGGGAGCTGAGGAACAATCAGATTGCTTGAACTGATTATTTCTTTACTAGAGAGGGACTCAACCTTGTTGTACTTATGGCTGATGATCATGTCTAGAGTATAAAGAGTAACGTACAGTGAAGGTCTTAAACGTTCCTCACAGAAGGCCCTGAAATGCATTCTACTGGATACATTCTTTTCAGAGCAGTTCTGAAGGCCACTCGGTATCAGTAGGGACAC
>JAOWBP010051573.1:0-15218 GCA_028571105.1 Tragopan temminckii | reverse complement strand
CGGTTTCCCCCTCTCGATTTTAACCCCCCCGACTGAGCGGTGGGGACGGGGGTGTCTCTGCGGTGCCCCTGCGGCGTTTGTGCTGTTCTGCAGCCCTCACGGGCTTCGCCTCCCTGGAATTCCCCCTTGTAGTGCGTTCCTTTAAAAAAAACACTGATGTAGTGCGGGGAGTGGCTGCCATCGAGTGTGCCCTCGTCACCCGGCTCCCTTCAAGCCCCGAGAGGACAACCTTTGATCCAGAGCTCGTCTGCCCCTTCCGCACTCCGCCGCTGCGTCTCCATAGGGACAGCAGCCGCCGAAGCACCTGTTCCAGGCACTGCCCTTGTTACAGGTGGCTTGGCACCCCCGATGCGAAAGGAAAGGCGAGTTCCTGGGCTTATAGCACTCTGAAGGGAGCCAGAAGTATGCCTCCTTTCCCAGGGCCGTAGAAATATCCACCAATCGCAGCGTTCTGCTTGTTGCACTTGGCGCAGCAGCCGCATTACAGAAACACGGCACGTGGGCTGCCTAATTGCACCTATAAAATGAGGAGACGAGGATGCTCACTGGAAGAGAGGGAGGGAAGAGGTGAAATAGCCTTGGAAATGCTCTGGCAGCAGCGCACAGTTTCAGTGAGAACGGCTTTCACTGCAGCAGGACCGCCCCTGGTCGTCCTGCATCCTGAGGGGTGGACGGCTGCACCAGCCTCACCTTTCAGCACTCCACAAGCAGATCTGGAAGATCAAAGTCATTAACACCTGAAATGTGTTCAGTGAGAGCAACACCAGAAATTTGAGAAAAAGACTTTTTTCCTGCTGAAGCACCTGTGTGCTTTTAACATCTTGCACTGCCAATCAAAATTTATCTGGATATATAGAGAGAAAGCTCTGCGTTCATATTCTGCTGATGGTCCTCTGCTCCCCTTTCCTCACTGTGTCCACATCCTTTTCTCTTTGCGGAATACTTGCTGACCTCCTTCTGCTGACCATGCATTCCTGCAGCTCAGGTTGCCCAGAGAGGTGGTGGATGCCCCATCCCTGGAGACACTTGAGGTCAGGCTGGATGGGGCTCTGAGCAACCTGATGTAGCTGTAGGTGTCCCTGCTTACTGCAGGGGAGTTGGACAGGATCACCTTTAAAGATGCCTTCCAGCTCAAAAGATTCAGTGGTTGTATAAAACTGCATTCATGCAATTACTGCTGTATGGAGCCTTGTGTTTGACTGAAACTTCCAGAAAGGTATTTTGTCTTCCATTACTGAAAGAGAAATACGTATTTTTGGACCTACGGCTGCTCACAAACAAAGCATGAACAGTTTCTGTGTTTGATTTCTATCTGATACAGTACTTGAAGCATAGGCCTTTCTTCCCTGGCTCCTGCCAGGCAACCACAGGGCACTCAGCATACACCAGCTGCAGTAGCGATGTGTTCCTTCAGGCCTTCAGCGTTCTGCTGGGTGCTGCAAGCTTTTCTCCATCCCTGCTTCCTACCATGCAAGCCAGCCAACACAGCAAAACCAGGGTATGTATAGAAAAGAAAAAAAAAAAGAACAACGAAGGGAGGTTTTTTGGTCTGTTTTGTTTTTTAACCATCAGTGTAAGAAGCCAGTGAAGAAGCATTGCCAAGGTTACTGTATAATTCCCTTCTGGGCATCTAGGAGACTGGACCTGGTTCAAGATAGGGAAAGCAAGAACTAAATTTAGGAGGATCAGTGCCCCCAAGGCCAGATGCAATCAGCAGAATGCGTTGTTTCCTATTCCTTATTCCCCAGAGAGGAGGCAGGAAATAGTTGTTCAGACAGGCTGCTGTTTCTTGCTCCTGCAGCTGTGCTAACACCGAGATATCGGTTCTACTTCAGCATCAGCCTGCCATCTTCCAGAGCAGAGAAGCCTGGACCGCCTTTCCAGGGATCCCAAACATTCAGTTCCCAGAGAGTCCCAAGTGCAGGTTCTCTCAACATCTTAAAGGGAAAGCCACACCATGAAGGCTTTGTAAGAAGGTGTACTTTTCATCCTTTCTCACTTTTCCTTACTCTTCACTATTCAGTTCAGTAAGGATGCTGTTGCCATAGACATCTTCCCCAGCAAGAAAGCCACTATACAAGCTCTGCCCTCCTGCAGAAAATCATCCTTGCTCCTCAAGGCTGTTTACCGCTTTCTGTGTTGTGCCAATGTGAGAGATCACAATACCATGTGACAACCTCAATCAGTGAAGGTTCTCCTAAGGGGAATTTTTGTCAACTACAGCAATTTCAGCAACTAAATTTCAGTTTTATCTTTCATCCTTCCTTGCCCAACAACCATCTCCATTAGAGGCACATAAGCACAGCTGGGAAAAACAGAGGTTCCCAAGTTAAACTGAGGCAGGCTGAGCTGGGTTTCTGTCCACCCTCAGCAGCATTCCTATTCCAAAGCGCTCCTGAGCTGTCATTGCTGCATGCCTCCTGAGCTCATGTTACCTACAATGGTGAAAATGATCACAGCATGAATGCCCTGGCTAGGATCACACTACAGAGGTCATATAGCATTTGCGTATTACGTGTTCAGCAGGCCTCTGAAAGGGAAAGAGGTTCCATTTTCTTCTACCAGAGCAGATCTAGGAAGTCATTTTCCTAGAATCACAGAATGGCTTATGTTGGAAGGGATCTTAAAGTCCACCCCGTGCTGTGGGCAGGGCTGCCCCCCACCAGCTCAGCTGCCTAGACCCCATCCAACCTGGCCTTGAGCGCCTCCAGGGATGGGGCATCACAGCTTCTCTGGGCAGCTGTACCAGCGCCTCACTGCCCTCTGAGTAAAGAATTTCTTCCTGACATCTAACCTATATCTCCCCTCTTTAGTTTAAAGTCACTCCCCTTTGCCCTATCACTATAAGACCATCTAAAAAGTCAGCCTCTCTCCTTTTTATAAGCTCCCCTCAAGTACTGGAAGGCTGCAATGAGGTCTCCCCACTGCTCTCTCTTCTCCAGGTTGAACAGGCCCAGCTCTCTCAGCCTTTCTTCAGCAGAGAGGTGCTCCAGCCCTCTGATCATCTTTATGGCTTCCTCCAGATCCGCTCCAACAGCTCTGCACCCTTTCTCTGCTGGAGGCTGAGACTTGGACACAGCACTCCAGATGGGGCCTCATGAGGGCAGAGCAGACAGGGACTATCACCTCCCTTGCCGTGACTTTTTAAAAAGTCGGTCAAAGAATAACCAGTTTACCTGCAACAGAAATGGGTGCTTTTGTTGCAGACATTCTTTCTCTAAAGATTGCTCAAATTATTGTAGCTTCTGGCATGATTAAAATTCTGATGAGAGCAGTGGGCCGGATCGTGCGTGAGTTTGTTTGCTGCAGGGAGTGCAGCAGCATGCACAGCTCATTCTTAACTGACAGAAACAGAGCAGGAGGGAACCAAAGGACTTCAGGAAACGTTGATCAGGGGGACATTTGAGATAGAGAAAGATGTGGTGGAATGTCCTCAGAACAGTGGCATTCATGCATCATATTAACCATAAATTACACAAAGCAGCTTGCCAAGAACTTCTGACTGTACCTCTCCCGGGTGTCTGTATTACAATTGTACCTCACAACCTGTATAGCCATACACTATTCCACACTCCTGTTTTTCAGCCTTTCTGTTGTCTACATCCTCCTCAGCCTAAATCCTGGGTTCTCCTGCAGATCAGGCAGGTGTCAATGTGAGCTGGTGCCAGCCACACACGCTGCCAGAAGGTAGGCTGCCTTCTGGGTGAATGTCCTCCCTGCTAACCTTTCTGCTACTCGGACTGTGGCTTTAACGCTGAGGAATCTTTGTCCTTTTCCATAGGAGCAATAGCAGGATACAATCAATATGATGATGTGATCTACAGCACGTTCCTACTCCTGCTGAAGCCAGTGGAAAGATTTCTGTTGCTGATAGCAGGTGTCAGACTGACATTCAAGTCACACCATGGAGTCATCCTGTTGCAGAGCAGCATCGTGGTAGGAGAAATCAAATGATCAAATCTGATTTGCAAAGCTGCCTTGCAGTGTGCAGCAAAAGCCTAAAGTGTCTCAATGAAAGACAGAACAGAAAACAGCTATAGATATAGATGATCCTGCCTTGCTAGTTGCAAGGCTTTATTCATAAGAATAAATTGAAAGCTGCATTCTTCTCCCAGCTATACCTTTGCAACTGTGTTGTAGATATTATGCACTGATTAACTGCAGACAGATTTGGACCATATTCTCTCACATGCTACCACACTAGGTAGTCAGGCTTAAGGACGTTAAGAATTATTATGGGCATTTTAAAGACCAAGGGGCAGCTAACCTGTAGCAGTACGTGCAGTGCAACGAAGTCACATACTTTCAATTATACCTGAGCTCAGAAATTCTATCCATCCATGCCATTTCAACTTCCACTCAGGTTAAAAATGGTGTGTAACACTTTCAGTTTGGGGATTACTCCAGATAATTCGTTTTAATTTTTCCCCAATATTTATCTTTAAATTCACTGCCTGTGTTTAGTGGTGATATTAAATGTGAAATCCTGTGCCCAGACCTTGATCATATCTATCCAGAAACACGTAAAAAAAGAAAAGCAGAAAGCAACTAGCTAGCTAATTGTAAAACAATAAATATGTCATAAATTGCTGAGTGATTGGATACTTGCTTTTCATTTCACCAGTTGTGACAAACTTGATAGGGAAAAAATGCACATCCTCCATCTATCATGAGCTCAGCAAAGGAAATGACACACTTGTGAATATCCTCTTGTTATCTGTGACTGAATCTTTTCAAACCCTTTACTCTGGGCTGCTGTATGCTCTTACAATTATTTCAGTACCCTCTACAAAATAACATTTTGTCTCAATTTTAGATGGAATGACTATAAATGCAGCAGCAAAGATGCATATTTTGATAAGGTATACTTTGATGGTAATGTTAAGAAAAGAATTACAAAGAGCAGCTGACGCTTCATGAAAATCTTAATAGAAGAAATCTATTCAGAATAACTCTGGTTACCCTACTGTATTATTATTATCATCTATTTCCATATTCCTCTTCCCTCGTTCGCTTTTAGCAGGCATATTTGCATAAAACCAGGATCATTGTTTCTTAAGAGCTCATCTGCTTCTGCTACTTAGCTCTCACGTGAAAGCATAATCCTTTGAATATCCCATCACATTTAGTTAGAAACTGTTACAATTTCTATGACTTCAGATGTGGAAGTGGAGAGCAAAAGCAAATGACTCTTAAACACAGCGCTTAATTTGGGATCCCAGCTTTCTCTATTTTGTACTGGCATTACCAGTGACATGTGGGATATGCTTAGCAAGATACTGAATGGAAATATAACATTTAAAATCATTTAAAACAGGTCTGTGAGTGTTGCAGCTCTTCAGCTCATCTGTCACTAAGGCAAATTGCCCCATTTTTGTGAAATCCCATTTCTCCTCAGTACAGACTTTCATTACTCTCCACGTCTCAGCAAGTCCCTTTTTCTTGCTGTTGACTCTGACTTAATCAAACAGAATGCCTTGATTGGGTTTCCATCAACCCTGCGAGATTAACTGTCCCCTGGAATTGAGGTGGTGAAACATGCTCTGTACACATTATTTGTATTGCCCAAAATAACTGAAAGAGAAGGCAGTTTTTCTTCCTGGCCAGGGAAGTGGGTGAAAATGAACCTGTACAAAAATAAATCTGGAGCAGTTCTGACCTAAATTTCAAACTGAACACGATTCTTTCTCTTCATTTTAAAAGTTTGAGCTTCACTCTCTGCCTTTACTATTCTTACTCTTTCCCCCACAGAAACTACTAACAGCCTTTCTATCGTTACCAATATCTTTCATTCAACCTAAAAACCTCTGCTGCAAAAAAATGTGTTCTTTAGCTCTAAGCAGTATGTTCTGGAGAGGTCATTGACCATGCAAGTTGTCAGCAAGAGCCTTAAAGAGAGTACAGTAAGCCTATCTGGGTAGACAAATAACCCTCCATCTCACAGCAAGCCCTGGGGAGAGGAAAAGAGAGGTTGAGAAGTGTGGATTAATAGCCACCTTGGACTGTATTGCCCCGGGAGCAGAAAATGTTGATTTTTAAGTACCAAAAATCTTTCTAGTTGTACTGAGCTAACAACCTTTTGCATTTCAGCCACATTTAGAGAAAGACTGGGATATGGCTAGAATGCACGACTGCAAGAGTTTCCTCCTTTCAAACACAAGTTCTCTGAACTCTGACATGGGTTGTGAAAGTAATGCTTTGTACGGTATTTCTACTTTGTGGAGGAGCCTACAGAGCACATTCTGAGAACGTTTTCCCATTTATGTCAGTAAGCCATCTACAGAACTCTGGCTGAAAAGTGACCAACAAAGTGTTGGTCTTTTTCACAGACTGGAGTACTGTTAGGCTTTGCTCAGATCTGTTTCAGGGAATTTCCTTTGCTCCACTCAGTCTTGCAAAACGCAATGAACTTCTACTGATACAATGAACTTTTCCTATCATTTGCTGAAGGGCACAACAGCTAACTGAGGTGTGAAGTGAGGCCAGCTGGTTGTTGAGTTTCCCCGCTGCACTCTGAAGGGCCACAAGGAATAGCAAGAACAATTGTTTGCCCCCCTTCCACAAACCAGGACCACTCACAGCATCCGGTTCAGTGATGGCAGTAGCACCCAAATATTGGCCATCTTTAGGAATTAGACATGGGGCTTGGAGTTAATGTGTTGAATGACACTTTTTCAGTAAGACCAAGTAAACGGCTCTATGTGGAGACAAATCTGCAGAGAAGAACACTTGCATTTACATCAGTGAGAAGCACCTCAGAGAGATCTCAGCTCCACAGTGTTAATCAGCCCTGTGTCAGCATCCTGTTATGATCAGACCCAGAAATGGCTATCCCAGTTTGCCAGTAAATTCCTATCACTGTTTTATATTAGGGACGCACAGCTAGGGTGTTGTTGCTATTTGCTCACGTTACTTCCCCTGCTTGCTAATTCCTCTATATGTTTCTAAAACCAATCGTAAGTTGTCCAGATGACAAGATGACTGATTTTCCTTGTTCTGTTCTATAAAATATCTAGGACAAGTCTGGACACTACAGAAATGGCAAGGTCCTCTAGTAGGATCTTGTTCTCAAATCCTGAAGCCAATAAGGCAAGATTCAAGTAAAAAGTACCGCATCAGTGGAAGTACATCTATGAGAAGAGAAAGGCTGCATTTCTGTCAGTAAATTGAATGTTCTGGTGCTGTTTTTGGGTAACAAGGATGAGGAGCATGGAGGAGCTGCACTTGTGCTGATGACCCCCTGCAGCCTTCAAAGGGGTGAGCAAAGCATTTTCTAGGTGCACTCAAAGGAGCAATCTTTAACCCTGCGCAGTGATAGAGAACTGTTTGCAAGGTAGCACATGCAGTGACACTGGAGAACAGCTCTTTGGTGCAGACGTTTGTTTTTCAGGGCCTGGGTATGGCTCCTGGTATGGTTTGCTTCAGATCTAGAGGGTTAGCATGGTTTGCTCTTTCTTCCCCTACATGAGGATGGTTGCTCAGGACTGCTGCAGGACAATGAAAACACTGAATGTTTTGCTGAATAGGCAACAGCATCAAGGCAGAAGTGCCAAAGGAGCACTTTGAGAACGGTAGAATGAAAAACACTTGTAAAATTCCTGAGATAAGCCACAAATACAACAAGGTTGCAGAAGGAAAGCCTGCACTGCAGATTGCTGGAATCCCACCAGAAAAAAAACACTCTAAGATGTTTCTCCTCACCCTATTGCCACATCTCACAGCGCCTTGACCAGGCTGTTACAACGCTTTGCAGAGTTGTACTGTAAAGATGAGAAGATTCAAGTAAGCAACAAGTCAGTGTACTGTGGTATTAAGATCATACTCAGGAGAGCAGATGCCCCATATGCTGATCTTTTAACTTGCTGTGAATGCCTTTGTCTACTCTTCCATTTCTCTAGTCTCAAACGACTTTGGAAAAGACCACAAAATTACTGAATGAATGTTATTAAAAAATAATTATCCATACGCTTCTCCAGACAATAAGCAGTGGTTTGCAAAATACAATTTTACAAATTAATATTTGCAGTTTTTAGTCTCCATCTGACATTTTGCTCTCAGTTACAGACACCTCCCAGATAGGGGAGCAGAAGCAGGATTGGTTTATTTAGGCCAGGACACAGAGGTGGCAAATACAGAACTGTACAGCTGACTGTAACACTGACAATTCACTCTGCACCAGTGACGCAGGTCAAACTGTATCATTTCTTTTCTCCCCCTGGATGTTTCGTGTAACATACCAGCGCACCAAGAACGGTGTATTTCACAATCAGCCTGAAGTTTGCTTTTAGCATACAAGCACCAGTTCTAATCAAGTTCAAGTGCTCAAATGATCTCTGAAAACAATTACAAAATGGTTACTCCCACAGCAGACTCAAAATCTACTCAGGAATTTTATTAGAGACTTTTGGAAGCATTTTCCCCAGCCACCAGCCTTGGCTGTCATTTCCTCTAACACAATTTCTCAAAGCACAAATATATCAGTTTATCATGATTTTGTGCAATAAAACAAAGTGGCATTAAGGATGACTTCGGATTTTTTTCCCCATCTTCAGTCCTACAGAAGGGGTCCAGTAGAGTTTAGCAGCCTTCAGTCCACCACAAGTGGTTAATTTACAGATTAGATCAAGTTTTTATTACCCTTTCTTCCTTCCTTTGCTGCTTCACTGCACAAATGCTTTTTTTTTTTTTGCAACTTGATTCTTTTGGTTCCTTTCACTGCATAATCTGCTGCTGGCAGTAATCTTAGCTCTTCAACTGATAGCAAAATTATGAGGTGCTCAGTGCAAGATGACAATTTTCCTTCCCTCATTCTAATTCATTTGCAGCACCATCAAGGAATCAGCGTCATCTTTTCAATGCGTTAACAGCTCTCTGCTGATAGAAAGCATTAGCTTCACATTCTCCAGCAAGAGGTCAAAACTAGTTTTCGTTTGGTAACAATCCATTAAATTTTGCACTTTAAAAGATTCCAGTGCTCCCTGATGTCAAATACCGTAGCTTTTACCTCAGTTAACACGCAGCCAGAAAGCAGGTTTGCTGTAAAATACTGAATGGGTCAGGCAGCAGAGAGCAATTTCTAGAGAGAATCGTGGTCTACCACTACCCATGCCCAGTTAACTTCTTAATGTCTGCTTCTAGGAAAGCTTATTTCATAGAATCATAAGGGTTGGAAAAGACCACTGTCCACCTAGCACTAGTATTGCTCTCTAACCATGTGCCACATTCACACATTCCTTGAACATCTCCAGAGACGGTGATTCCCCCACCCTGGGCAGCCTATGCCACTGCCTCACCATTCTTCCTAAGAAGTTGCTCTTCCTAATATCCAATCTGAACCTCTCCTGTTGCAACTTGCGGCCATTCCCTCTCATCCTATCTTTGTTCTTGTGCACATAAAGACACCTGAGATAATTTTATCATCTTTTAAAAAGCAATAGGTATACATTGCTAAAAGGCCTCTTTAATGTGCAAAAAGATTTGGTCTTACACATTAGAAGCCAAAGCAGAGCAGCATCATAGCAAAAGCAAGGCCCACGTGACTCAGTAAAAGTAGTAATGGTCATCTCTGTCACTTTTTCAGGGTATTTACACCATCACACGTTCAGTAAAAAATTGTAACATATCGCATACCTCAATCAAATGCATGTGCATGAAACAGCTTTCTATATACATGGCATAACTTTATTTAGTTTTCTGTGCAGAAGAGCTGATCTGGGTAGGGAGCTGAGTTCCTTAGTCCTTTACTCCACACCAACCTGGCATAATGTTATGCACACACTCATTTATGGCCAGCGTGACAGAAGCCTAAAACCTTTATCAGACTACTTCCATTGGGTTGTTTGTGCCAGTTGTGTTCCTGCTGGGGATACATGCAGACTGCAGTGTAAATATGCCTATGTGGCAAACTGGTGGCCCACAGAAAATGTGGGGCCACAGTAGCTGACCAGCTCCACTCATAGAATCATAGAATCACAAGGTTGGACACAAACTGCAAGATCATCCAGTCCAACTGTCCTCCCATTGCTACCACAAGCACTAAACCATATCTTGTAGTTCCTCATCCAGACATCTCCTGAACACTGGTAAGGATATCCACTCCACTACCTCCCTGGGCAGGCCATTCCAGTGCCTGACCACTCTCTGAGAGAAGTTGTTCTTCCTTACGTCTAACCTAAACCTCCTCTGGTTCTTGTGGCCATTTCCTCGGGTCCTGTTTGTTGCCTGGGAGAAGAGGCCCTGCTGCTCTGTGTGCTGTGAGCAGACAGATGGGCCCAGATTTTTCCTACCATTCCTTCAACTACAACACATTTAAATAAAAAGGGTAAAGCTTGCAATAACTCAAAAACAAAATCTGGAGAATGACAGCTGGACATAACCTTGTTAAAAATAGCCCAAAGTAAGTCTACAATACGATCTACATACCAAAATATTTGTACACAGGGCTGGAAGGAAGGAGAGGTAGCAAACTGCGGTTATGGCTGAAAATAAAATTTAAGGACCTAATTCAGCATCCAGCTCAGCACAGTTGGTGCCCTGGCAGAAAAACCAACAGCAGGGCTGCTGGGCTCTGCAGCACTGATAGCAGGATGCCTGAAGGGTGGGATTTGGAGAAGAGAAACCTGTTCGCTTGGGGAAAGAAAGGGCTTCTTATTGCAGACAGTTTGGACATCAGGAAAAAAAGCAACAATATTTTTAAAATATTGGGAAGATACATTGTTCTTCTATCCCAGCTGTAAACAGAGCCGCTGCAGTTGCCCAAACGGCTTCCTCCTGACCCAGGGGAGTTCTCTAGGCACCCGCTTCTCCTGGGAGAGCTGCAGAGCTTGGCACAAATTGGGCTGGCTGCTTTGCAGCCCAATCTGAGGGCAGTGCTCCACAGTATGCTAGCAGCTCCACAAGCCTTTATTTTATTGCTGCTGCTCTGGAAGTAGCTGTAGCTATTTTCAGTTTAGCATCAGATGGCATCTGAAATTAATGTTCTTTAATAAGCAGTAAAATGCATGTTGTCAGCATCTTGGTGTGAACACAGACACAATTAGGCCTTTGGCAGAGCTTATTTATGCTTTACCTGTGCATAAAAATGTTCTTCAGATTTTGTCCCATGTCTCTCCTGGCCCGATTTAACTATTTAGCCCAGATTCAACAAAAAGAGGGGAAAAACTGCTGCAAACACAAAGGCTTCACTCCTCCTCATTCTTCCCAGTTGTACACACCCAGCCAACTCATTTCCTTTCTCAGCAAAGGAATTAGGCCCCTGTGATGCAGTATTTCCAAAACAAGGATGTTCAGCCACAAAATCTTCACCTTTGCATTAGGGAAAATATGACAGACGTTCTTGCTACACACAGAAGGGAAAAAAGCCCAGGAGCTAGCACACAAGACACATGGGTTAGCCTTGGGAGGTGCAACACATGCCAGAGCATTTAATGCAACACATGCCAGATTGTTTCATGCAGTGCATTCTGTATGAACCAGTGCTGCTGAGCCATGAGGCAGCAGGAGAGCCTCAACTCTCCAAGTGCAGATGCTGTGGTCAGATAGGAGTATAGGGAAATGGCAGGGTGTGGAAATTACCTGGTGAAGTCCTTTGTGTCCACCATAACATTGGCACCCAGTTTAGGAAGTCTTTCTTTACCAAGGGCATTAACTTTTTTTTTTTTTTTCCTCATTCAGTTAGCAGAGCCATCTAAATTTTGCTGCTTCCCTTGCTGAAGTGCAGCTCTGCTCTCTCCAGAGCCACTTCACAGCATTTGCACATTCTTTACTGTCTAGTGATGACTTCAATATGAAACAGGCTGCATTTGAAGGAGAAAGGGTTTTCTCAAGCTGCCACCTCAGCCAAGTCCCCAGCAGTTGAGCTGGATTTCTTCCATCACATGCATCACCATTGATAATAGAGGGTCAGGTAGGCAAGCTCTGCATCCTGGCTGTGCCTGCAGAACTGCACGGCCATCAGCTGGTGCTCTCAGCAGCAGCCTGCTGACCCTGATAGCTCTAGTATTGTCACACAAGGAAATGTATTGCATTGAAGCTGGCAGATCTGATGGCCACACACACTGGAGAGCAGTGCCAACATGCATAAGAATCACTAAGGACTATATGATTAATGCCAGGAGACAGCTACCTAAGTGAGTAATCTTAACACATGGCATCACTCATGCTTTTATAAAAATCATGTGCTTATCTTCTATAAGTGTGGTCATGGTACAAAGTGCCCTTAACATCTCAAAGCTCTTATCAAGGCATACCCAATCAACTTCATCTAGGGGTAGACATCTGTGTCTATGAGGGGGGAGTTGGAACTGAATGGCCTTTAAGGTGTCTTCCAACCCAAGCCATTCTGTGATTCTATGAAAAGATGCTGTTTTCAGTCTTTCCATTTTCATAGAATAGCTTAGGTTGGAATGAATCTCAAAGAAAATCTAGTTCCTGCCCTGGGCAGGGCTGCCACCTTCCAGCTCAGCTGCCCAGGGCCCCATCCAATCTGACTTTGAACACCTGCAGGAATGAGACAGCCACAGCTTCTCTGGGCAGTTGTGCCAGCACTCCACCTTCCTCTGAGTACAGAATTTCTTCCCAACATTTCACCTAAACCTCCCCTCTTTTAGTTTTAAACCATTTCCTCTACCCATATCACTATCTCTACAGGTGCACAAGGAAACTGCCTTGCTATAGATTGGACAGAGAAAGCTTTCTTTTTTTTTTTCCCCCCAACCCAGGAAAGAATCCTTAGAGAGAAAAAAATGCCTTCCTATTCCTCAGAAAGGAACATGACATAGTAGAGAGTAAACTCATACATATTCACTCAGCACTAACAGTCAAATAACACACACTTGCTCACTGTGCAAGAAAAAATACAGCAGAACTGAAAGAGGCAGTTCAAAACACCACTAAATTACACATGTTGTGCAATGTGAGTTTTCCCTTTGGGGCAAATCAGTGCTATCCTCCCACATCAGTAATCAGGGTGAGCACTTGGATGCAGAGGAAATGATGTCCACTGCATGAACCTGGAGGGAATTCATTGTTCACTGCTGTGGCAGAAGGAAAAAATATCTGATATACTTCAGCTGGACTATCAGAATTTCTGAAGACAAAATGCTGTTTACACAGGATCAGTTGGCAAAGTGGTATTTCATTAATGAAGCCCTGTTGAAAATCTGCCTGACATTTAAACAGCACCAAGTTTTTGTAGGCCTTGCTTTCCCTTTACTTCCCCCCCCCCTCACCGTTCCATGACTCATTACTCAGAAGCATTTAGAGATGTATCCAGAAACTCTTAAGCCCTCTTTTCTTGGTGACCTTTTCCCCATGTTTGTTAAAAAAATATTTTAAGAGTACAGCTTTTTAACATCTCTTATAAACTGAAGTATTGCAGAAACATAATGAGGTAATTGAGATTTAATTTAACCTGTTTACTAGCTGCAGAGGAGCAGCTGCATATCTAACACAAGGCATGTATGATGTCCTTATAAGGTGAAGGGAGAAGATTCTTCACATGAGGTCTATGCTTATCCTTTACGTTTATTACCTTTCCATTTCCTATTTCCCCAACTGCCACTGTTTTTCGAAGAACCATAAACGTTGCTACAGCTCAGTTTGAGAAAAACATACCAGTCCTTACTTGTTCTTGTGAGTGAGGATTGACACCTTGTGGCCAGAAAGTGTTAAAGAAAAAAATGGCCCTATCCTATTTTGAATCGTCTAGACATTCCCTACAGGACAAAGTTTTCTTTAAGTAATATTTACTTAACTCTTCAGAGAGCCACTGAAATATCAGCCTAAGTGTGGGTTTGTGCTCTTTTTTTTGTGCTCTTTTTTTTGTGTCTGTATGGTTGTGTATGACTCAATTTCCTTTCTTCCACAGGGAAAAAAAGCATTTGAAGGATTCATTCCTCCAGCAGCCAAAGTTGTTCCTGTTTCAGGCAGACCATTCTTTAGGAAGAGAGCATCCCAATGGTCATCTTAAAGGGAGACTTTTCTCTAGAGGACTCTGAAATCATTTTAGTTCAAGCAAGTTGAAGTGTAACAGACTTGAAACACCTCTTACTGAACTCAGTGTTTCCTCCTACATGGAGGTGCATTTTTTATTTAAATTATACTGACTCCTAGGAACACAGCGTGCTAGGGATTGTACCAACAAAGTGCTCAGAACGTAGTTAGACACCGCCTCGCATCTCACTTTGTGGCAGACAAGAAGTGGCAGCTAGGCAAAACAGATTAAAGGTGGGAGTGTGGGTTGAGAAGAACAGACAATAGAGTGAAGGGGAAAAAGCAGACATTCCTGCTTATCCACCAAGTCTGGTGATGTCAGATGAGAACAGTTTGTATATCAGCCTGAGAAAGGTGAATTTCAAATGGAGAGATCAGAAAGGCTGTTTACCTTCTTTAGATTTTGACTCGAAGCTTCCTGCAGGAGCAGGAGGCAGAGAGAAAAAGAAGCAAAGGATCTTCCTGCTCTTGAAAGGTTTCCTGGGCTAGTAGGCTGACAACAAAATCATTTTTTTGACCCAAGGTCGATCCTTTTTGCTTGTGCAAAGCTCACAGCTTCTCCCAAAGTACAGTTGTCATCTCTTCAATGGCTGGAAATGTCCTGGAGAAATCTTCATTCTCTTCTGTATGGAAAACCATTTTACTGACTCAAACAGCCATTTGCCCACAGTGACAATGTGCAGAGATCTTAACATCTGCAACATACTGAAGTTAGTTACGTATTCCCAGCTCTGTTGCTATATGGGCTATATATAAGATCACTCATGTGAGAACCATTATGATCTTAAGAGGCAATGGGCTCATCCAAACCTATTTCATAGCTCTCCAATCTGGGAGAATTTGTCCCCCTGGACATCACGTGTCCCAGTACTATACACCAACCACATTTCTGGTCTAGCAGCAGTAACAGTTCTGCTTTCATGTTGCAGGTTATTCTCTTTGTTTTCTCTCTGCTAGGTGACAGGAGCTCTTTCTCCAGATGCACCTATCACATCAAATGAATCAGTCTTCCTGGCTGATGAAGGATTTCTGTAAAGCCATCAGATGGATTGATTCTGCACCAAGTTAGTATAGCCATCTATTTTTCACAGAATTACAGAACATCCCAAGTTGCAAGAGACCCAAAAGAATCTTGGAGTTCAGCTCCTGGCTTTGCACAGGACCACTCAAAATTCAAAACTTATGCCTGAGAACAGTGTCCAAATGCTCCTTGAACTCCAGCAACA
>JAOWBP010051572.1:0-15224 GCA_028571105.1 Tragopan temminckii | reverse complement strand
AAGAAAGAAAGAAAGAAAGAAAGAAAGAAAGAAAGAAAGAAAGAAAGAAAGAAAGAAAGAAAGAAAAGAAAGAAAGACATTGTAGAAATCGGCTTCTTTGTCAAGGTTTTTTGAGGTAAGAAATAAATCAACGGCTGGGTTTAATGTATCAAACGTGATCTCAACCCAGTGTGGGCTTTCCCCTCTTCTCCACTGCTAGGTCCACTTACCAGGATTTTTCTCTCAATCCAACACACCAACAAGGGCTTCACTAAGTCAGCATTCTTCGACTGGATTGTTCCAGTGATCAATAGAGAAAGGACAATGATTTATTTATAAAGCAGCAATGCAGCACTGCAAGAATTAGTTCTCTTCTGGAAATGTTTCCCATTTTATGCATTCCCCACATAAAGGAATGCACAGTAAACTTCAGTGTGAACTGCAGTGCAAACCAAACCCTATCTGTATCCTTTCATTTGTTTCTCTTTTGAAGCATTCCTGTGCATTGGGTTTTGTGTGCGTGTCTGCATTTTGTGTGTGTGTTTGGTTGGGTTTTTTGTTTGTTTGTTTGTTTGTTTTTATTTTTTATTTTTAATGTAAAGCTTGTTTTATATCGATTTAGCAAGGAATAGGTAATAGCCATATCAATTTTCTCATAGTGAGATGTATCGGTAGAAAAACAGTTTTATAACTAGGAACAGAAATGACTAATCTATTGACTGCTACAAGCTATTCTGATTATATAGATGATAAATAACATAGGCAAGTTTTGTATTTGTTTCAGCTAACGTAGACAGCATTGTTCAGTAACAGAAAAGTCCATGTCTGCAGTATAACATAATAGAAATTGATATTTTGCATAGGAAATGGCATATATGTCTTGGAGTTTCCTATGCTGTAGATTATTATATTTGGAAGGAATAACATTCTGTTTTATGTTTTATGGCAGTTTGAAAAATAAAAATGTATCTGAATCTTCAAAAAACAGAGCTTATAGCAATCTGGGCACATACTTAGAGTTTCACAAAAAGTAAATGGGATAGAAAGTACGTTTTACATCTTCAAAAGGAGAATTTTCCCCCTTTTGGGTTGCGTGTTTCTTCATAATCATCATTTTGCAATATAATGTCAGAATGAAGCACAAAAGGGATTTTTTTTCCAACAATTGGAATTGCCATGGCAACACCCCAGATCTCAGTTAAAGTTTGGTCCTATACAGATAGTCACATTAGCATTTGTTTTTGTGCTGAGTGCAATGCTACATGTGAAAAGCACTTCGTTCTCTTTAGTTAAGTATATAAGGTGTAATTTGATTATTTCTGAAATCTGAACTGTAAGATTTTGACAGCTCAATAAAAGCCTTCATCTTGAAAATCATGTATTTTCAAAAATGACACAAATCATCAAAAGAACATCAGGTACAGCTATCAATACCAAGAGCAGTTGTTTGCATCTCTAATCTCAATTATGCTGAATTTGAGTAACTATCCACTGTCTTTTTTACAGCAGCTCTTAACTTTCCCAAACATGTTAATCCTGCTGTATTCACAAGCACAAATATACAGAGACAGGTGAAATTAAGTGATGCATTTAAGCTACTAAAGAATCAAAGAAACTATTTTTCCCAGACATCTTTATGAGGATCATTTCCTTCCACTACTGCATAGAATCAGTTGAAAGTAAACGCAGACATTTCTTCTCTGACACTTCAAAATCCTATCCAAGCTTTAAAGAAATTTAAATCCTTTAAATTACAAATATTTTATTCTGGTAACTACATATCTGCAGAGCATGTACATGTAAAGGTATCTGGATGTGTTCATTAGGCTTTAACACCACCCTTCAGTTCTGTAGAACAAGCTACCAGAAATAAAATACAGAGGGAGAATAAATGACCATTCCAGCTGGAATTTGATTCCTCCCCAAGCAGAAAACAAAACCAGAAAATACTTTCTATCAAAGTAGCACATAGTTCATGTTTCAATTACTGATTTTCTCAAAGTGTGGAGACTGCTGTCTGAAACATGCCGGAAATATATATGAGATAACTGGAATTGTTCCTAAATAAACTGGCCATTATAAGGCAAAGTGCCAAAGTACCTAGTATGAATTTTGACAGTTCTGATGATAAAATAAATCATCTAAAATGCAAGATGAGACTGAAATCCTATTACAAAAAAAAAGAAAAAAAGAAAAAAAAGAGACAGAGAATTCAGAAGATTTAATCATTGAGCAAATGTTACCAACCATGCAAACAATGCAGTACAGATCTGTGGTCTTGGTATACTCAAGCAAATATTACATACTCTGTGAAAAGTACAGAGTAGGATGTAATAGAAATTACTTTCATGTGGAGAGGAAATAACTTAAAAACAAGACCTGTATCTGCTTTCTCTTTAAGGAACAGTTGGATGAAGAGCACTGGCTGGGAAAGGATCTTCAAGGTGGACAGTTGGAGTGGATGATCTTAGAGGGCTTTTCCAACCTTGGTGATCCTATGGTTCTAGAATATGGCATTTAATGAGGCAGTCCTGGTTGTTATTGTTATTTTATATCCTAAATTCTAACATTTTGTGAATACACAGTCTGCTTGGAAAATATGCTGGTGTTTGAAGTGTTATATCTTTCTATTCACATTATAGACACCATTTCCATTACCTTCATGGACCCAGGGTGACAAGCCTAGCTGCTCAGATTAAAAAAAATAGAAGTGACAAAGTGTGAGATGTATTTAAGGGTAGAATTAGCAAAAGTAAAATAAAAAATGATAAGGAAAAAAGCCCAGGGCCAGATAGTGTTAGCTGCTGTGAGGCTGTTTCCAAGCACCCATCAGAACTTCAAGACCTATTTAATTGCCCTAAGAGGTGTGCATTTCTCTCCATTCATAATATTGCTGCCTTAATACACTGGTATCTTACTCGACATACAAAGCACTCAGAGCCAGGCAATGTGTCCCCAGATGCTTTTAAAATCAACAGCCTCAACTGTTGCAGATGAGCCCTGTGTGTCCCAGCCCTCAGAAGCCACCAACCTGCTGCATCAGAAGCAACTTCAATGTGATCCATTTGCAGCTGGATGTTAGGATAGAGAAGGGAACTCTATGCTACCATTCTTCAGTATCATTTCACTTTGTATAGGAAATAACTTGGATCAGCTTGAAGACATTGGCATATTTTGAATTTGCTTTTCCAGACTTTGTACTGCTAGGCACAAATGATTATTCCCCTTAATGAGAGGCAATAGATGAGCTGAGCTGTGAGAACTCCATACTTTGAAGACTGTAAATCAAAACAAAAAAGAGGGAGGGAGCTGGGAAGAAGAGGCAGCCAGCAGTGAGACCACACCACTGCGCATCTGGGCTTTTATGCTTTTCCATGCTGCTGTACAATTTTTCTACTAGCTTCTCTTTGAAGGGAATAATTTGTAGGTAGCTGTGTCACTGGTAGCTCTGTCTGCAACCATGCGATTTTATTATTCAGTGTTGTGTTTTAATAGTCATTTGAAAGTGTTATTGAAATATCTCAGTGCACATTATAGTGACTCTTGTACCAGTAACTAAAGATGCAGCCCCCAGGAAGTGCCATTTATTTCAGCAGAGCACAGCTGCACTAGAGGAAAAAGCCTGGGGCACCCGCAGCAGCAATAAGGAAGCAGAGGGAATCAGCAGCTTCTGTCTGTTTTGAAAGAGAAAATATCTCCTTTAAAGTATTTATGTGCAAACACTCTATACAATTACAGACATTTCTAGAGTTGTCCCCCATTTGCTTTATTTCTGAATTTATTTTTCTTCAGGTGTTTTGATGATTTTGCTAATCTTTTCCTCTGCAAAGAAATCTATTCCTTGTAAAAAGTCTAGCAGCTCTTTTTTTGGTATCCAGCATGCCCACGCTTGGAGGTTACACGCTATGAAAAGCATATGCCCCTTTTTGACTTGTGCTCTAAGGGAGGAAAAGCAGTGTTTGCAAAGATTTTCTTCCTCTGTTTTGTTTTCTTTTTTTTAACACTTTAAAAAAAATTACTATGATGACGATTCAAAAATATAATTTTTTGAAAAAGATTTCAGTGAGATTTATAATAGCTGCTGGAAACAGTTATTTACATAGAGAAGCAGAAATGGGATAAAAACACAATTCAAGTCAATTTTAAACCTTCCACCTATTCCTAAAAATGATGGTTAGATTTCCGATGACTCCAAACTTAGTACGTCTGGCTGTGAACCTCCTTCTCATGCTGTCAAAGTTGTGTGTTGTGATCTGCAACAGGTCACCTAATCTGTATCAGCTGTTTTTCTTCTTCCTTCCTTGGCTGCCTAATTGATACAGTGAAATAACCAGGATGGACAATAGCACTCCGCTGCCGATACAGCATGGAGAAAAATGAGGCATGGTGCTCTCAAACACAGTGCTCAATTATAATACTGGCATTAGAAATTCTTTACCATTTTATGATGCAAATAAAAAATCTGAGTTATGGAGGCTACATTTACGCATATCACAGTAGCACAATTAAGAACAAGCCAATGCACGACAAAACAGGAATCTGAATAACGATTAAACTTCACGGGGGTGAAAACCTGATCAAGAAGGACACTTGCTCCCTAGTTCATAAGAGGGGGTAATGTGTATTTATTTACTTAGGTAAATTTTCAGTGTGTACAGTTTCAGTAACTAGAAATGTGAATGCTACAGTTACCATAAAGAAAAATAAATAACGAAAGTCACCAGGACACATTTTTTCTCATGTGCATTTTTTAAAAATCTGACTTAGATTTTTTTTCCTATTTCCTTTATATGATGTCAAGAGACTAAAGTCCAAACCACCTAGCTATATCACTGAGAAAATAAGCCATATGACATGCTCAATTTTTAGAGTCATTAGCTATCAGCAGACATCATCTTAAGCAGTGGAGTTAAAAAACCTAAAGAGAAAAAGACAGAATATATTTGAGAGTAAAAAGCCTCTGTGGGTGTTGATGGAAGTATATGGAAGAAACCAGCAAGAACAGTGGATAATGGAAGATTGCTTGTGCAGGTAGTGGGCTTATCTATATGACAAATTGATGAAGAATGAGGAGGAAAACTATGTTGATTTAATGCTGGCAATTTGAAGCATAGGCTGCACAGCAGTTTCAGACAGAAATACCAAGATAAATTCAGAAGCAACCCTTGCTCTGACAGATTAATAAAATACCAGGAATTATTTGAGCTTCTTAGAGGAAGGGATCACTAAAGAGCCCTTCGAATACCCAAGATATTGCACATATGAATAAAGGAACGGCTCATCCAGCCCTTGCCTGCCTGTTATCAAGAACACGCTTTAAAATGATATCCAACCTTTTCTAGAAGGCATGAAAAATACATATTAGAAGTGAGTAAGAAAAGAATAAAGTGAACATCTGCTACTGATACAATTTTATGAAAAAAAATTGCAATGGTAGAGCCTTCAAAGAGGAGACCTAAGAATGGCTTACCTGAAATAAGAAAAATATGTTATACTGGGTCTTATGTTTCAACTTATGCTTCTTAAGCTTGTCATTTGCAATAGGAATGTTCATCCAGCTAAATGGAAAACCCAGAATTTTTATAACTTAACAATAGGACAAAATGACTTACTGTAAACATTTCACTGCTGCTTTAATCACACCTGTGAATGTTGAGTTCTTCAGTGTTTGAGCAAATACAAAAGATAACATTTTCCAGAAAAAAGGCCTTGGACAATTTTGAGTCTGGCAGGTATTTAATATGTGGTCTGTATGCCCATGGCTAATAATGTCAGTATAACCCTGTCATTAGAAATTATACTCTAGCACATTTTAACTAAACAGCTACTTGGCTGGATTTCTGAGAGACTGACCGTCCCAGTATTTTTGTTTAATTCCAAACAATCCAACATTCTCAGAAAGCTGGTCTGCTCCAGAACCCTTTGGAAAACAGCATGGATTAATTTACATACATTAAATAAAAAAAAAAAAAAAAAAAAAAAAAAAGTGGTCTTAGTATCCCTCTCCTTTCCTCAGAAAGAAAGGATTACTTCTCTGGAATAGTCAATGTTTTGCCTCACTGATGAATTATTCACGGAAAGGTAGGACTCTCTTTCCCAGGGGTTACACAATGTCAAGTGAAAACTTGTCATTCTGCCAAGAAACACCAACGGTGTGGAATAATTCTACCGCAGATGACACAATCACCCCTTCTAATGATAAGCACTTTTGATGGTGTATCTGAACTCGTCTCTGCAAAGGATGTCAAGAATTACCAATAATTTGATATTTAATTTTGGAGAAACTGGAAGATTAAAAAGCTTCTATGAACAACTTCTACTCCCAGGTTTTATTTCTAATTTATCAGCATTGCGTAAACTTATTATTCATTGCATGATCCTCTTCCAGCTCTATTTTCAACAGTTACAGGCACTGTAAGCACTGCTTTTAACAGTAAAATAACTTGTGTTCTAAAAACGCCCCACATTTTTCATCTCAATTCCATGAAGAACTGCTCAGGCCTCAGTCCAGTAGACTATCCCAAAAGGCCTGGAAGAGCACTCATCATGAAATGTAAGAGTCACTTGTGTTCTCGTATGTGGCTGAAGTCTCTAACTGTCCATTTTTTCATGCAGTGCCTGTAGATTTAGTACAGAGAATGAGGTATTTAGGATACTTCTAGTCAAGCTGTTAGTTCTGATAGTCAGGAAAGAATTTCTTTTATTAGGGAACAGTTCTGGGAAAGCTCTGCTGTGGTTTTACACCTCATTTACAATAGCATTGCTAAAATAAAAATATTTTTTTTCCTCTAAACAATTTGCTGTTTACAACTTAACATATGCTTAGTGCCAGCACAAGACTTAAAGCACTTACTTTCCAGAACAAAACCTGAAATTTGCCTAGCGAGCTCAACTCTTACAGGAAAATCTTTGTAGATTCAAATGCCTTCTTGGTAATCTCTCAATCATTCTCCAGAAGAAAGTTAAGAACATTTTGTAGAGCTAGCTGTTTCCATAAACCAGCTGGAAACTCCATCATCTGTGTTCCATAATTCAGTTCTGGGTACGCAACACAAGAAAGTTGAAAGTAAAAATTTAAATCCATGCTTGTACAAATCTTGATCTACCCGTACTGTACCAAAACTAAGTTATGGGCACGCAGTTAAGGAGTAGTGCTAGGCTGACCCACGCACAAAACACTTTAAAAAAGATGCCCAGTATTACCTCAAAGTACAATCTGATCAGAAGTGTTTGAGCCCACAGGTGTGGTAAAATAGGAAGCAATTCACCTAAAAAACAAAACAAAACAAAAAACAAACAAACAAACAAAAAAACCTATGCTTTTGGTGGAATAGGAAGAATTCTCTTCAAAATTTGTTTTAAGACCTCAAGGTCAGACTAATGTACCTATAACCACCTAGACCATATTTCCTCCTCCTTGAACCGCTGTTTATTTGATATACATATTGTATATCAGGTACGAGAGTTCATGAGCCAGCCCCTTCCTCTTTCTGGCCAGGAAACAGTTGATCACTGCCCTCACTATGTCCAAATTTTCACATTTTGTATCTCATCTTGCAGTGATTTTTATTTTAAGGTCTGTGGACACATTCCTATTAGGCAACTTCCATTTTCCACCAAAGTCAATATCATCAGCTCCAGAGGACAGACTAAAGTATTTTCTTACTCTTAGGTCTCAGCTTCTGAACAGTGCTCCTATGCTCTTCCCAGTGGTTTGTTTCTGTGAGCACTTACTTAAGGCTGGGTAATTTTATCATGCTCAACATCCAGCATAAGGTCTAGTTCTGCTTGATGCTTGTTGCTTGTTCAATTCATCTCATTCCTATGCTTCTTTACCTATTTTGCATAGATTTATTTGCTATCAGACTTTTTTTGCAATTTTTATTTCATTCAGTTCATTTATTTTTATTATACAGCTATTTGTCCAGTTAAGAGTTTTTTTTCTACAATGCTTCCTTATTTTTTTTGTTTTGGGTATTAACTCCATATAGTTTTCAAACTTCTCAGTAAGAAAGTTCCAGATATTTCTGAGCTGTCTAGGTGGATTTAATTTTCCAAATCCATCTGAAATCCTCAGCTACAGACCTACTGGTCTTAATTCTATCATTTAACTTTATCTGAATCACAAAACGTACATTCCTCAATCAGTTCATCTAGAGTATCTTCATTACTTAAGTGAAACATTAAAGTTGGCCTCTAATTGGCCAAAAAAAAAAAAAAAAACAACACCCAAAACAACAAAGCCAGTCAGCTATTACCAGCAGAAGTAAACAGTATTATTGGTGTTTGTTCTCCCAGCTATCCTGAAGAAGTTAAGTACTCCCATGTGTAAGGCTGCCCAACCATCTGGTCACAACTGCTGGTCGTATTTAACGCTTTAACCACGCATAAAACATTAAAACACAGAGTGCTTTAAAAAGATTCCTTTTGGTAACTAAATCCAACCCAAGAATATCCTATAGACTCACAAAATTAGTAGAATTTTGCTAGACATCATTCTCTGATTTTGAAGTGCTTTTCATTCAAACAGAATAGCTACACTAGTTACTCTTTAACCTACTGTACAAATTAACATGCAATTCTATCCTCTGATTGCTATGTCCCATTCCAGTTCTGTTTTCCCACTCTCTTTTTCCAATCCTTCTAACACCCTGCATTTTGCTGCTCCAGCTCATCATATTTGCATAAAAACATTTAATTTACTCTTTCCTGGCCATAAACATATTTTATCCAGATTACTCAAAATCCTTCTGCTGGTTACAGAACCGAACTACAGCCTGAAGCACAGATCTGGCTTGTGCAGCACTTGTCTCTCCAAACACCCAACCCTGCCCTCCCAGACATACAATGGCTGCTTCTGCTCAGTTGCAGAGATGTCACATGCACTGGTGGCACTTATCACTCATGGGTGCACCCATCGGTGCAGGAATGGCAGAACAAGGAATCCATCCATGGAAACCACAGGAGCTGGATCATACGGGCCTCCCCAGCCATTGCTATCCATGCCATTTTCTTCTCCTCTTGCTCTCCATGCTTCTGTGTGTGGCTAGCTCCTACAGCACTGGAATACATCTGAACTCATTTTTCTGTTTACTAGAGGTAGGTTTGGCAGTTCAAAAAGCTGTCTTAACTCCCATTTCTCAGTTTCAGGCTCATTTTACCAATTATGTCAATCTCAATCTCCAAAGGCAGTTTACCAATGCTATTTCCTTACTTTCAGCTTCCTCGCTATGCAGCAGTATATTTCATTATTTACCTTTTGATCAATTGTGAGATTATTTGTATCCATTCCGCTCAAATGTCAGTTACCTAAAAATTGTCTGATTCGTTTTTAAATGGGCATAATTTTGTTTTAAAGCTATTAGCATTTCAGGCTATACTTTTACTGGTGACTCATTCCTTCAGTTTCTGTACTGAACTGTATATTACCTGCTTTTCCATACTACAAAAATAATGAGAAGGAATGCTTTATTCAGTAGATCATACTTTTTTAATAGGATGAGCATGCAGAGGATTATTCAGATTTTTTCACCTGGATTTAAATTAATGGCTATCATGCTTGTTTTGGCCATCTCCTTTTTCTTCCTTTCCCCACATCTATAGGCGGGTGTTTACATTCAGGTGTGTAGGAAAATCTAAGGGTAAAGACAAAAGGCATTCACATGCCAGCCGCACGTTCCCAAGGGAACCTCAGGCCAATTTCTTCATTGCTTTATGAATAATTTGCATTGGTTCTGCTACAGCATAGGAATCTTGTCAGAGGTTGTTCCTAAGCCCTAAGAAGGCACAGAGATGGCTAAAGAGATTTGTTCCAATCTACCTGATAGCTGTTATCAAGCAGAGAGGATAGCTGAATGCCAGGATGGCCTTCTAGTGCTCCAGCATGACACCCAAACCATTGGAGTTGCCTTATCCATGTCCTCAGACAGAAACCATGGGGCTTACTAAGAATTACAGGAGATACTCTGGTAGAGCAGGAACCAAACGGAAGTCTCCTATATCTCACATAACTCTTCCTGGCAGCCAGAATGGCTTTCTTAAGCACAGAGGTGCAAATTCAGGTGAAGATACTTCTCAGCTATTATAACCCAATAAAAAGTTGAAGCAATTCCCAGCTGATTCACAAACTGACAAGTTTACCTGTGATTGTTTTCCTGTGCTTGGCTACTGAGTGCTGCATCAGCAGAGCTTGCTTATCAGTTCAAGAGAAGCCAGAACGTATAAAGTGGAGCTCTCCACTAAGCAAACCCAGAAGTCCCCTCAGAAATGTATAAGGAAAATGAACCCTTTCCACCAATTGTTCTCTGCTCATTTCTGTGCTTAATAAATATCTGTTTTCCTCATGTATGTCATACAAGAACAAGAACAGTTACTGGCCTTAAATTCTAGCCTGCTTCATATACAAAACAGAAATGTGATATTTGGTAGTAGAAATCGTTAAGTCAATTTAAATAGGAATTCCTACAGAACATCAAATCAGCTCCTGTAGCACATATGGCCACAGGCTGCGATCTAGTAGATAGTCATTTGCTGTCTTACGTGACAGCACACAGAAAAAAACCCATGTATTATCTGTTTTGGCTTTAGAAGTTCAGTAAAGTCAAACAAAAAAACATGCAGCTTTAATTCACAGATAAGGAAAGCACAGTTATACACCTAAAGAAAGAAGAACTGACCTCTCTAGCTCTACCTTTTCCTTCCTCTTTCCACAGCATCCATCCGGCAAATGCTTCTCAGAAAGGTGAATACAGAAGAGCCCTTCCATACGTGTAGAAGTTCATCCAACATAGCAGGGATCTAACTCATAGGAGCTGAGAGGTACACCCACTCTTCCCTGCAATTTCATCTTGCCTAAGAGCTTTTACTTTTTCTATCTGTGGAAAATAAGTGTCAGTGCTGCAGAACTACAGAGTTGGCTGCAGCCCACCAGAACACAGTACTTTGGCTCCTCAGTCCATCCACAGATCTCACTGAAAACAGAAGTTCTCTTGCAAATCCACCTGAGTCAGCATCTCAAATGCTCTGCCACCACATCATCCCTAAGTGCAAAATCAGTTGAAGAAAATATGGATCTAATTCCATTGTTTCCCCTGTAAGAAATAGGCAAATCTGGCCCTTCACATCTATGGGGCCCAGTCAAAAACTGCTGACATCTAGTAAATCAGAGTAAGCTGCAGGAAGCATCTGACTGCTTGCACCACTACCATAAATTGCATCTATTGAAATATTTCCTTCCTGATCTGGTCTAGAACTCTTGCAGCTGCAGTCTGACCATACTGTCCAAAGTCACGCTGCATCCTGGATGATGTCTTGGCATAAAAACTTGACATTTAACTTGTTTCCTCAGCTACTCTTTTCTAGCATTTGGCACTGGTTCCTCTCAGTACTTGACAGAAAGTCTCCCACATTCTTCACAGTAAAACCACCATGCTGAGAGGAAATAAAATGGAAGAATTTTCTTCATGGGGCTACAAAATTAGTGAAGCCTACTTTTCTGTTTTCTTTTGTGCTCTGCTACATCTCAATATATGGCATTCCCCCCAGATACATCACGTGCCTCAGCTAATCCTAAGCAACACATGCAGTGGTGACAGACCAGGGAATAGCTGGTCTTTGTACTTCATTTGTTCTGAACAGAAGGACACAAATACTGTCTGGCGCTTCTCTGTCCACAAGGACCAACTGATATTTTTAAAGCATGAAGCTATTTTGGCACACTTAAATACAAAATAAGGGAATTATGGTAGAACAGTTGCCTACTATGCTATTGGTTTCATGTTTTTCTGGTGAGGGATTGAGCTGGAATGTAAGTAATATTCTTACATCTACAAATCTGTCTTGGCTCTGTTTTGGAGTTAGGTATATCTTTTAATGGCAATAAAACAACAATGAGCTATTTAGCAACATTACTGCAAACCTTGCAAGGAGAGAAAGTATATTCTGGTGGACCAATTACCAAGTTATCATGCAAGATCTTTTCCACATCTTAATATTTGATAAGAAAACTTCTAAAATGTTGCAAACACAACTGTTTCCATTGTAGGGTCTATGCTGGGCAAGGTCAGCATTCACAAAGTACTCTAATATTACCCCGTTACATATTTTATTTATTCCCACACCTGCTTCTCTAACATTCTCTAACCGCATCGACTCAGACATACTTGTTTTGGTCACTTCAGTAACTGGTATTCAGATTTTCAAAATAACCTCAACTATTAACTGCCTTGTATCATTTCTTTACAAGGAGTAAGTAATAAACTGACACTGCCTTTGTCTTGCAGGCTGCAAAAAGATGTAAATAAAAGTAACCCCACTGTACTCTTCATAAATGGCAAAAAAGGTATCCACTAAATAAACCAGAATTTACACCTGAAGACACTTCAGTTCCCCTGGCAGGCTGTAATTGTTTACTTAATCTGGATATCGATTGTAGTTAGACTGCCGGCACACTTCTTTCGGCTGCAATTTTCATTTTGGCAGTCTCACATACATGCTTTAAAATTCCTCTCTGTGGCTGCATTGCTTGCATTCTTTCCTCTAGGTCACAATCCACCAATCCAGAACTATACTTTCTTCTCTGCATTAATAGTTTTTTACATTTTCCTATCTCCGTAGAACAAAAAGTGACATACTTTACCAAGAACGACCCTGCCCTTTACAATAATACAGCACCCAGGATTTAGCTGTCCAAGCACAGGCAAGTAGTGCCCATAGAAGGCCGAGAAGCTTCCCCAGCTGAAGCAGCAGGGTGCAGTGCCACGGATGCCAGCGCATCTCGGGGCCCCTGGCAGCAGCTGGTGGCTGCACTGCTACCCAGCTTCTGGCTGACGGTGCCAGACGGTGAGGCCGCTACAGGCAGTGTGATTCTCCACCTATTTCTGGCCAAAAAGACTTCTGTAGCAGATTGCCAGCATTCCGTTAGGCCTACTGGCCCCGTGACACAACGCCCAGATCAATTTGCTCAGCCCATTTCCACGCCAGGAGATTCTTGCCACAGATCACACAGGCTCGCAGAGCACTTGCAGAGCATGTGGACTGCACTGCAACAGCTCAGATATTTCATTCTTCAACTTCAGTTACAAGCAGACATCTGTAAATGCGTAACATTCCTATCAGTTGCTGTCATTTCTTTCCAGTTATTTAACAAACAGGACCACACCTGGTCATAAACAGGCAAAACAGACGCCCAGTGTTAATCTCCTTCCTTCTACCAAAAGTTCAGAGCTCCCAAACTCGACATCAGGAAAAGTAAGATAAGAACTTCAACACATTTATCAATTTAATCTGATAAACCTCCAGAGGTATGTTAAGTATTAATATATTTCTTGGGTACTTTCAGACTCAGAGGCACTCTAATATTTCACGCCATAAAATATAGATTGCTAAACACACTATTCATCAAAAATGAGAAGAACAGCAATTATTTGGAAAAATGAAACTATTCCTTCAACAGAAGAGATAATGCTACATCAGAACAGACCGACTCTGACAGCAGTTCAAAGTATTACCAAAAAAATCAATGCTTTCACATCCAATGAAGCTCAGCAACTGTTTTTAGATGTGGTAAAAAATTACAAAACCCAATAATGCTTTACCTGGAATATTTTCATGTCTAAAATTTGGCAGAGTCACATAACTTAAAAGGATAGCAAGTCTCTAGGTATCGATCAGGGCTTTGCGCATCTACAATGTCATAAAACTGATCTGCAACTATAAAAAAAGATAATGTGATTATGAGAACACTACATTGTAATTTCCTTTGGGTAGTCAGAAAACAAAGACCGTCTGATGGTCTCTGAAATAAACAAGCCTGGCATTCACCCACCAGCAGAAGCATTTTACGGTACGTCAATAAAAGTACCTCCTATTCTTAGCACAGCAGCAACAACAACAAGAAGGCAATAGAAGAGCAAGAGTTACCTTTCAGCCACAGCACAGCATGCAGTTGGAAAGCAAAGCCACTCACATCTTACCCGAGAGCTTTAACACTCTGACTCTGCCACCAGTTCAGGCGTGGCACACAAAGAGTTAACCTGATTTTGAGCCATTATATGGAGCTTACTGTAAAGCCTGCTCTAATAAAGAGTACGATAGGAAGGTCAGCCCTTAATTCACCATCAAACTATCTTCTGGGTGTAAACATAATGACTTCTGCTTATACATTAGATAACCCCGACAAGAATTCTACTTGACAATGCATTTTAGACCTGGAAAACTGCGCTCATTTGTGCCAAGGTGCTGGATGTCAGCAGATTTACTAATATGCTTATTATTTGCACTTCAGCGGTGGAACAGCGTAGAACACCATGAGCCCTCCGCACCCCCCACTGCCTGGCTAGGGAGGACAGGAAATCAAACAGGATTTAATCCCGTCCATATCGCTGTGCATTTGGTGAAACTCGACAAGTCAACATTAAGTATTCAAAGTGGTATTGTGCCCTAAAGGGATCACATGCAGCCTGCACATGAGAGCAAAGGAACAGCTCGGTTCTGCTTCAGTGTTTGTAAATTTAATTTGTTCAAGAAAAAGCAACTCTGGAAGGGATTACTAGTGAGGATCAACACTCTTAGCAAGGAAAAAGGGGAAATGCAAGCAATGCAACACTGACATTTTTGTAATACAAAACAGCTTTTCAGGCTTAACTGTATAAATAAAAGTTGGAGGCAACTGCAGCTCAGTCCCTGCACATGCGAGTGCTGCACCCAGTGTTCCCCAGTAGGAGGGCCTGGAACATTTCACAGAAGTTCACAACAACTGAACAGTCACTTAGAAAAAAACATATTTTACAATGTAGTAACATTTCCTTGCCAAAATATTGCTGAGCACGGGCTCAGTGCAATAGCTAGTGGGGCAGTAACATTCACAGCATGAAGACTTCTGACATATTGATCTTTATTACCAAGACTTAACTCAGGGAAGAATATTTGTGGTTACACATGCACATCCCAGGCACACACGTGCACACAGAAACCCAAGCAGCGGACTTCTGAAATAGCACAAGAGAAACCTGTGAATGGCCTCTGCTGGGTGTAGCTCTGTGTTTGTGCTCCCACAGTGTCTCAAATCTTCAGCTGTTTACAGTTGTCTCTGGTCCTACACCAGAAAATCGGTGACAAGTTTCCTGAGTGTGTAAAGAGCTCTGTTTGCTAAATCCTGCAGGGCAGAGAAGTGCTGCACCCAGTGTTCCCCAGTAGGAGGGCCTGGAACATTTCACAGAAGTTCACAACAACTGAACAGTCACTTA